>BMAV01024087.1:46684-58049 GCA_019973955.1 Trichonephila inaurata madagascariensis | reverse complement strand
ATGCAGATAACATGCAATTCCAGACATTATCAATTGTCTTTTACTTGATAGGTAATGCATTTGGTCAAGTTTTTTTCTAAATAAACATTACCAAAAATTTTCTGTAGGCTTTAGTTCAGGGGTGTTTCTTGGTCAATCCCATCATTGAATTCATTTAACATTAAACTATTGTTTACATATATTTGCTATATGACAAGGAGCTGAATCCAGTTTGAAAATATAGAGAGCATTATTAGGAAATAGATCACTAACAGAGAAACAGCTATTTTAATTCCTGAATTGTATCTTATTAAGTTTTTCCCATTTAGGGTGCTTTCAATTACTTGTAGTCAGACTAAATCATTTGATATTATACATACCCAGATCATATACCAGTAAAAGAGTGTTTATGTTTTGCCACAATATAATACATATGCAACTACTCCATTGTTTTCCGATGCAGATATTTTCAATCACTTCCAAATAAAGATATTTTACTATTATTGGACCAAATAATCTATTTCCATAGGTTATCTATCAATTTCTTTGCTTTCGAAATATTTATAATATTATAATTAATATAAACATAATGAGTAACATAAATGTAATTATAAACATAAATGCAACTAACATTCTAAAAAAATATATATCCCAAACCAACAAATTCAATTTGTATAACACATAAAGCAATTTCTTTGTAGAGCAAATGAATGAAACAAAGTTGCATTGAAGGTAACAAATTTCATCCTGTACATTAAAAGCTCAAAATGTATTGTTTCTCAGGGAAAGAACTGTGTTTTACAAGGATCTATGATTTACATTCCAATAACAATTTAAAATTATTCAAACTTGAGTACTTTTTAGTGATAAATTTCATGTATCTTTTTAAATTTTGTAAGTACCTGAATTTCATTTTCTTTCTTTTTGTTTCAATTTAATACTGCATTTACTTTTAAATAATATACAAATATTTGTGCATTATATGAAACAGTTCATTATCTATTTCTATAAGCCTGCAAAGTTTTAAAATGTATAATTGAAAAGTGTTCATAATTCTGACCATTACTGTAGTTAGAATTTTGATTATTTTTCTACAAAGTAATATTATGTGTATACTTCTCAGATTAAAACATATAAAGTAAAATACTCCTATATTTACTTTAATTCATTTTATATAGAAAATATAATAATAAATTTATAAAAATTGATTTTATTAAAGAAATTACTGATTCAGCATCTTCCATCCATGCATGTTTTCGATCTTCATCTTCAACGCCAATACCAATAACAGTGCGAATAATTGCTTGACACGTCAGAACAGACCCAGCCTTTTCACACTCAATAGCATCATTTAACCACTGTTCTCTGTTGATTTCAACACCATTAGCACGTAATGAAGTTACAGCACGATCAATAATTTTTTCTACCATTCTACTATTCCCATTTGCTTCTTCTAATTTTGCGGCAGTAATCCAAATTAAACGGTCAGTAGGGATGTTTTCACGAGCTTTGTTTAGCACTTTTCGAGCATTTTCATAAGTTTCTAATCGTGCTAAAGCTAGCCAAAGATCAGTATTAGTGGGACAGCACTCAACAGCTCTACTTAACAGAATTCGAGCATCTTCAGCATCTTCTAGTTCCACTGCTGCTTTCCATAGACGCACAGAATTTGGAATATGTGCAAGTGCCTAAAATAATAATTATGGAGAAATTTAATTTATTTTTCCTTAAAAATGAAAACTTAAATTATTTAAAGAAAAGTGTTCATTAAACATCAGTTTCTAATGATGTGATAAAAATTAACTTTTTTTAATCATAAAGTCAAAATAAAAAAGCTTAAAAACATAAGAGTACAATAGTTTGTTATAGAGTTTTATTTATCAATTACTAACATGATAAATAAAATTTGTATTTATATTGGAATAATATTGAAAATAATATTAGTGTAAAATCAAGCTCTTTCAGCTAACTTTATTTTATATATATTGTTTGATATTTCTCTAATTGCAAAAATCTGATGATATAAGGGTATTAAAAAAATGACCTTTAAAAAAATGTTTCCAAAAGAAACTGATCCAAAAAAAGTCAATAAATGAACAAAATTTTAAAAAGTTAGAAATTTATAAACTAATTTAAAATTTACACAAAATTTGTTCAGGGTTTTTTAAAAAATTATTATGAAAAGTTTTTAAATAAATTAAAGAATACTACAATCAATGTAATTAAATAAAGTTGTAGTAAGAATTTTTAACACTTATTTGCAAAAACATTGAGCAATCTATAGTAATAAATCTTCATGAAAATATACAGCTGACAGAATAAAACACATTACAAATCATATAATAAATAATTTACTTAATTAAACAAAGAATCTAGAGCAGATGTAAGGAAAAGAAGACTTTTTTAACTAATAAAAAAAATTGTAACATCTTACAAATTAAATCAGCTCAGAAAATTTCCATAAAATAATGTAAATTTGGAAACCAAATATTTTATAAGTTGTTCCTATTTTCAAAAACTATAAATAAGAGAGGGAATAAAAGTATTTCATTAACATGTTTTGGTTTATTTGTCTTATGCTTCTATTCACCAAACTCTTCAGGTGAACCTTGTATTTTATATGAATTTAACTAACAGCATACACACACAAAAGCTGATGTAAATAAAAAGTAATTTATAACACCAAGATCAAATTTTAAATATCAATACCCCTATGAAATGAGAAAAATAATAAGTAGTTTTTTAAGTACTAAATAAGTATTTCTTTAGACAATGTTTTCCTTTCAAAACATTTTTTTTTTTACCTTCTTGAATACTTTCTTTTTAGCTTTTAACTCTGTTTCCAAGTCAGCAGCTTTAATCCATGATCTAACAGACATAGGAATGTGTCGCAAGGCTTGAGAAATAACAGCTTTAGCTAAATCTGCTGGCTATAAAAGAAACAAATACATACTATTATTCAAAATATAACATAAATCATAAATTTGAAGGAATTACTACAGAAAATGTAGTAACACAACAAAATAAATATATCAATGATTTTTTTTATGCGATGAAATAACTTACATGCTCAAAATTTCACAAAATCACTGTAGGTAATGAAAGTATTAATATAATTAAAAAGATTTTGAAAATAGATGAGTTCAAAAAAATGTACGCAGTAGTTTTCACAACAGTATAACTGTACTTTACAAGGTCATAAAAATTCCAAAATTACTGTGTAATCTTTTAGCATAAAGATAAATAAAGCAAGCAATTACTTATCATAATATATAACACACACAATTAAGAGTTAAATTCTTTATTTGAAGTTTTCAAAAAGTTAAGTTTAATGATATTGCAGATACAGTATCTACCAATAAGTACTTGGACACCTATATAAATGCCAATATCTGTGGCATCAGCTGCATGCAAGATACTGTGAAGTACAAAGTTACTTGGTTTTGAAAAAAGTATAATCATCAGGTACCACAGAAATGAACAATCCTTAAGAGACATATCCAGTGAGCTGAATTTCCCAAAATCAACTGCAACCTATGTGATTCAGAAGTGGAAAGAGAGCAGTGATTGTTGAAATACATCCAGAGTTGGCAGATGCACAAAACTGGGAGACAAGAGATGGAAGGCAGCTAGCTATCCATAGTATTTTAGAAAAACCCCACCCAACCAATGGCACACATACAAGAATTTAAATAGGTATCCAGGTGTGTTGTTTTGATGAATATCATTTATAAAAAGCCTTGACCAAACAAATTCAAGTACACTCAGTTAAGGTGGTGCAAAGTACCTTGATAGTGAACTGTCGATCAGTGGAAAACAGCTCTCTGAGGTAATGAATTAAGGTTCACTCTCTACGGTTTGGATGTTAGAGTCTGGAGTCTGCATGGAGAATCCCACCAGCCAAAATGTATTGTACCAACAGTTAATTTCAGCAGAGGTAGAATTATAGACTGGGGATTTTTTTCCAGGTTTGAGATCTTTGGTCTCAATTCATGGTATGCTCAACATTGACACCTACTGCACTATTTTGGATGACAGTGTGCCTCCTGTGCATTGGCAGTTCTATGGGTTAAACCCATGTTACTTCCAGGATGACAACATCAGCTGTGACGTTGCGAGGTTTACCATGGATTAGTATGGGGACAAATGGGTTAGTTGAATGGACTGGTCTGACTGGAGTTGAATCCAATTGAAAACTTCTGGGAGAAGTTGAATTGCCGAATTAAGGGTTGCAACAACCATCCAAAGTCAGTGAAAAAACTTACCTGTCCTCTCCAAAATAAATAGAAAAAAATACCATTAGCTGTGATACAAGGACTTGTAGAAAGCCTGCTCAGGAGGGTTACAGCTGTGATTCCTTCTTGTAGAGGCTTTACTAGCGACAATGTGAATAAATGTTGCTTTCTTTTCACTCACAAGTGTCCAGATATTGGTAGATATTGTACAGTTATAAAGAAAAAAATTTGTAAAAACAAAACATTTAAAGTTTCAGCAATTTTTGTACACAACAAAAAAAAACTTCATTTGGAATAGTTTTTTTTTTTTTAAAAATTTTATTTTGGATATTTATAATTTATGTTAATCCAAAAGAAACAAAATGATTATTAAAAATAATGAACTCAATTTCCTTTTTATGTATCACACACACACACACAAGCTGCCCAAATTAACATTCTATACATTTTGTGTAGATACATAAACATCATTATTAGTGACAAAACATATAAAATAATGAGAAGCAGTGAAATATTTTTTTAAAAAAGAATATCCAACCTGTAGCCGAGCAGCTTCCAACCACACATCTTCAGACTTTGGACACATTTCACACCCTTTCATAATCAAGTTGCGTGCAGTTTGCACTTTACCTGTAACCTCTTCTAAACGAGCTGAAGCTATCCATGCTAAAAATAAACAAGAAATTTATTGATTATCCTGTATTTTTTTTTAAAACAAAAATGATGAATGATATAAAAATAATGGAATTACATTTCAAAATATTAATATTTTCAAACTTTAATGAGGTATTATTTGATCTAAAATTCTTAGAATACAAAAATTAAACATAATCATTCTGAACTTGATGGAGGGAACATCCATTTTTTTTTACATTGAAAACTGCAAGTAACTCTGTAAAAAAGTTTCAGTTAAGGAGAAACATACATGTGCAAGAAAATATTTTCAAAGCCACAGGTTTAACCATCACACAGACGAATAACATAATTTTAAAAATTATGCATATTATAAAATAACCAGTCCTTTAGAATATTATGTTGATTTTGCTTTTTATATAATTTCAAAAACCAAATGGACTCCCTCTAGCGAAATACTTTGATAGTTTAGCACTATACCATTTGTAAATTAAATAATTGCTGAAAGGCAGATTCATGATTGGCTCAGCAGAGAATGGCTAACTTATTTTTTTTTAAACACAAAGATGTAATTAACACCTCAATCAGTGAATTAGTACCAATGAAAAATGAATTAATTTTAGAATTAATGAATGATAAAGGTTTTGTTAATAATTTGAATACATTTGTACAACCAAAGAAAAGGAAAGTTTTAGCTTTTGTGAGTTTCTGAAGAGTAAAAACTGATTTGTTGGTAAAAAATACTCTTATTTTGTTTATACTTTTGATTGTACTCTGATCGTGCCACGGATGTTGGCATGGCAGTGATTCACACCTCTAACAATATTTGACTATATCTCTATGTTTTATTATTACAACTTCTGCACTTTGTCATACACGGCAACAACAACAACATTGTCTTTATCTGTGAGAAACATTGTTAATTTATGTTTACATGTCTTTAAAAGTATTTATGTATTATATTGAGGAACAGTTTTCAAGGAATGTAGCCACCACGTAAATCAAAGAATGCATGTATACAAGTTTTGGAAAACTTGAAAGAGATTTTAAAATATATGGGGAAAAAAACTTGTACTTTCCTAGTTTTACTTTATTAAAACAAATTTGTAAATAAAAATACAAAATTAACTATCACATATTTTTAACAAAAAGATTTATGCAGAACTAGCAGCCCGACAGACATTGTCCTATACACACATCTTAAATCTGAAAATTTCAAACTTTTTTGAATAAGTTGATGAAAATTGATATACTTTATACTGTTTTCATGAAAATTTAAATAAAAAAAAAGTTATTACAATACCTGATGTCATTACATTCACAGTTACCACAATTCGACCAATCGATTGTGTGTGAGTAAGTGTATATTATGAATGAAGTTGAATATAGTAGAAGCTATTCTGAATAAAAACTTGTTTTAATTAAATGATAAAAAAGATAAAACCCAAGCTATTTTCATAACAAGTATATTTTTTTAATGCACGATAAATAAGTGTATCATAATGCCAATTAAAGCACAATATTTTTGGTTAATCCTTGAGGGGTATAAGCAAACAAATCGGACAGGCAACGTATAATTGGCTGTGCGAAAAACAAAATTTTCCCCCCTTATTTCTTTTGCTGCGCATTAGCGGAATAAACAACACACAGGGGTAAAATAATTATGCGTTTTAGGTTTCTAATTAATATCTTTTTAACTAATTGCTATATTGGACCGAATTGTGAATCTAAACCATTTTCGAATTCACTTGAACCCACATAAAAAATGTCATAAAAATCGGTCCAGCAGTTTAGAAGTTTAGTCACATACACACGCACAGAAGAATTATATATATAAAGATATATTGTAAAGGGTGTCTGCATTTTAAGGTTTTTAATATCTTTTTGCTATATCGAACCAAATTGTGAATCTAAACCATTCTAGAACCCACACAAAAAAATGTCATCAAAATCGGTCAAGCCATTTAGGAGGAATTCAGTCACATACACACGCAGAGAAGAATTATATATAAAAAGATTTTTTTTTCTTGCCACACATTAGAGGAATAAACAACACACTGGGGTAAAACAATTGTCTTTTAAGGATTTTGTTCACCAAAAGGTAAATAGTCTCATCCAGTGGCACACACAAGGAGGAGGGGTCCTGGGAGTTCGGGCCTCCCCCAAAGCCCTAGATATTTTTTGATTGATTAGAATTCTAAGTATATAGTAAGTATTAAGTATAGTAAATTTAATTAAGTATTTGTCATTAATGATTAATTTTAATTAATGCTAGTTATTTATTTAATACTTAGTTTTTTACTGTGTTTTTTTCTCGAAACACGTCCAAAATTAAATTTACTATAATAAATAAGGGGCAATTTTCCCCCCGGCCCCCCCCCCCCCTTGAAAAATTCTTGTGTGCGCTACTGGTCCCACCCCCTTTCAGATATTCGTCGCTGAATGGTGGATTAGTGATCATTCCTAATTGAGTGTCAGTCAAGTGTTTCCGTGACGTTTGACCACGTGATTGGAAGTCGTCGAGGAGGTGGCGACTTCCGGAACAATAGATATATAAATGAGATGTTATATTTGTTATATTTTAGATTCCCTCTTCTTAATATCTCAATTTAATTTGTGATGCATGGATACTCAACCTATTGCTAGCGGGTTTTTTTAAGTCAACGAAAACATGTGGTATTGGTTCGGAAGTGTTTTTTTTTGGAACTGTTGCGTCTAGGATGTTTTTTTGACATTATGTTCAGAAGTTGTTTTTAATGAATTCTCAATTACACTATTGAACAACAGCTGATTAATAAAGAATTTTCAATGGCATATATAACTATTATTCAGGTTTGTTTTCTTTACTGTGCAACTCTGCTGCTACGTAGTTGTGGCAAACAGTTTTTAATTAATATCTTTTTAACTAATTGCTATATTGGACCGAATTGTGAATCTAAACCATTCTCGAATCCACTTGAACCCACACAAAAAATATCATCAAAATCGGTCAAGCCGTTTAGAAGGAGTTCAGTCACATACACACGCACAGAAGAATTAATATAGATATACTAACCAGGAGGATGATTTGGATTTGTTTCTCTCACACTCTTGAGTAAAAGTCTGGCCTTTTTAATATCACTAAAAAAGAATGATATAAAAGTTACTCAACTTTTAGCTAAAAGTATGAATGATGCAATTTTAAACTGTACACAAATACACAGATTTATTCTCTTTCTAATAATTTAGTTTTTATGAGAATACTACATAAGTTCTCATTCATAGTATTCACTTATATGTACATATACGTTCTCATAAAATATAGCAATTATTTTACAAACAGGTTGTACAAATATGAAATAAGCCTACTTAACGACTTTTCAAATAAAGAAAATGATACATATTATAATCCTATTTTCACATTGTAAATTCAAATACTGTTATTCTAAAACAGGAAGGAAACAATTTATATAACTATGTTAGCAAATTAATTCATTTTAAAAAGCATGAGAATATTAAAATAAAGGGCATAAACAAAATTTTAAAAATTTCATGCCTCACTTTAAACAATATAACAAACTTAGATTCAAGACACAACATACTGAGTATAAAGAAAAAGAATTCTCATAGATAATAAATTCAAACTTGTCTTTTATGAAGAATGAGTTTAAAAAAAACCCTGATAATAATTCTTTATCTTTGAAATATAATGCACTAAAACTAAAAGTCATGAACAAAAATTGATTAATAAAACATTAGAACTTCTTTAATTTGATGAATATAGTGAAACGTAATGAATTAAGTCCACATATTGAATTCTTGAATTAACAAACTAGCATAAAAAAATAAGATTGGGGTTATATAAAAAAATGTATATATTTTATCCAGATTTTATTGACAAATATAGCTAACTTATTAAACTAATTCTGATATTGCCAGTCATTTTATAATTTGTGGCATTCTATTTATCAACACAAGTCAACACAAGCCCCTCTCCAAAATTTTTAAATAATTATCAAACTATACCCAAACTACGATAATTGCTCACAGAGAAATGTTTTTATTTTGACAACAATATCTGCTTTTACATTACAAATAAAATGCTTTAATCAACTTTCCATGTGATTTTTCATTTAAATACCATTTTGAAATTAAAATACATTACTAATTGCTATTGACTTAATAAATTACTGCAAAATGAAATAAATAAATTGAACTTAACATGTCCAAATAATTATTTTTTTTCTGATCTGTCCTGTGAAAAAAAAATATTTTTAACATGAGTTTTCCACACAATTAACGTAATTTAGTTTTAAAATTCAAATACTGATTATCTCATGAAGAAAGTTGATTTAGTCCATTTGGACGCTGACTAAAAGTGAAACTAAAGACAAATTAGTTTTACAAAGGAATAACATTGAAAAATTTAATTAACAGAATAATAATTCATAAAATTACCAATTATAATAAGCACTATAATTTTTCAAACTTTATAAAATTACTGTCACACCACAAATTTTATTTTTGAGTTAAAGGAACAATAATAATTGTTTTCAAAATATAGTTTTAATTTTGAATATTTTCAAATATTTGAATGTTTACCTTATATCAGCTCCATGCATAGGAATCATGGACTGTAAATCAGTAAGGTAACCTTTTGGATCAATCACAGTCTGCCCACTAACAGAATCTGACACCTGGAAATAATGAATCAATAACATTTAAAATAGTATCGTGCAAACCAATTTTTGAAAATGAAGACATTTAAAATAATGCTCGAAAGGCATTTTAAGAAAATTTTCATAATGTACGAATGACATTTAAAGCAAATTCATAAAATAATTTGAAGAAATTTTCACAATAAAGATATTTTGATAAAAAAATTACTTATAGAACTATCTTCCTTTGTACTGATAAAAACTTATACACTAAGGTAAAAGTAAAGGCATGTATAACATACAAGAAAGCAATGACTTACTCATCTTTTAGATTATATTTATAAAAAATGACTGCATTTAAAAGTTAAATTTAAAAGATGTAGGATTTTACACAGATTCCAATGCTTTTACGATAAAGATGTTTTGATAAGAAAAATATAATCAACAATGAAGTAATTAATTTTTAAATATAGGCAATACTTATTTAAAAAAAAGAATATTCATCCACATTTAGAAGCTGAATTTAAACACATGTTGCTTTTAAAAAGTCTGAGTAAAAATCTTGTGCATTGAATGACTTTGCTTTGTCTTGAAAATCAACATATTTTTTAGAATTATTCTAGTATTCATTGTATACCTGGACTTGCTCTTCTATCCCTCCCCCCTCTCTCTTCTCTTTCACCATGATAAAAATTCACACTTAAAAGCATCAATATTGCTTATTATTATTTCCCAAAATCAGAAGATAAGATCCTCCCTTTGCAAATAACAGAATTGTTTTTCAAGTTCATTGATTCTCAGGATTATTATTAGACCATTTTCATTTATTACTTAAAGCATGTAATGAAATAATTCAATGAAATATCCATTATTAAATTTAGAAGAATATATTTTTGTTTCAGGCCTGTTACATTAGAATTTTTTAAAACTTCTCCATTTTGTAGCTTTGTAGAAAACTACAAGATCATTCACTACTTCCTGATTTTCTGTTTTAAGGTAACTTACAATTATTAGTTTTTCGTATTTTATTGCAGATGTCTTTTCTCTCAAAAATCTATAAAACAGATCCTTTAACTCTTTCAAGGTGAAAGACACAAACACGTGTTAACTGCCGGGGTTGGCAGCTTTTTTCATGAGTATCTCTGCAGGATCTGAGGTTTTTTTGTAATTAAAACTAAACCCATAAAAATACAAAGATATGAACACATTGTTCAATAATACTCTATAGTTTATAAATGGTCCAAGCTTTATATATTTTGTATTTACATATATCATTTACTTAAGTTATTTCTTGTTTAAATACATCTTTTATACATTTCTTCACATTCAATGACTTTTAACATTATACTTTTGAAAATTAAACATGTTAAAATTCTTCTTTTAGCACAAAAAATTTGAAAATAGTGATCTACACACAGTCCTACATATTACAGTCCTTGTACTCATAACTCATTTGCCATTTTGGAGGATTTTTGCAAGAATGTGAACAAACTAAAACTAAACTTCCTATTGTGGATGACCATGGAGAAATGCTTTCAATGTACTCAGCATACAGAAGTGTCTGAAATGTCCTCATCATCATTAAATTTGTTAGATTTTTTTAAGAACAGAACAATTAGAATATATTATAGTGTCACTTTCATTAGTTTTAGAAATATTTTGCATCACTTCTGATATTTCAAGATTTGTTCTGCATATCTCAAAAAGCTGCAGCCAACAAATAATCATTTAGTACATGAATGTTTTAGAATTTGTTTAGCCTTCTTTATTGTGCAAACTTTAAAAGTTTTGAGGTACCTGTTTTTCCAGATATTATATCTACAAGCATCCCATCAACTTTTAAAGATAAAGAAGTAGCATCATTTTCTGATGCCAAGTTTA
>BMAV01024087.1:33722-46674 GCA_019973955.1 Trichonephila inaurata madagascariensis | reverse complement strand
GCCAAGTTTATTAAATGACACAAATAAACCCTATTTATTAAGTTTTAATTTTTCTTCATAAATAAGTAATAACTCAATTTTTTTTTCTGTTGCATTACCGCAGCATTATCTGGAAAAATAAAACTTAAATGTTCAAAAGGTACTCCAAATTCCTTAAAATTCATCCATAATGAGCTGGCTAATCTTTTCCCAAGGGAACCCCCAGTAACATATTGAATTGCAAAAAGGTCACTTTAAACTAAACATTTCACAGAATCAAATAACAATGGAATATAATTTAAAGTTTGCATCATTACTCCATCAGATGCGGCAGCAAAAGGACCTTGTTTCAGTCATTTAACCATATACTGATTAGAAGCTAGTTCAATAATCATAGCAATTATTATAGTTTAAGCACATCCATACTACTTGGCAATGTGAGATTTTAGAAACATTTTCAGCAAAAGTGGACCTGCATGATCAACTGTAGATGTATGTTGACATTACTTCAGCATTGATTACATAGCCAGAAATTAGCCAAGAAACTATTTGATTTTTCATTTGTGACATGGTTTGGAGTTTTCACATGACAAGCATCATATATGCTACTGTGAGAAATGCAAGTCATTAAAACATACATCCATAGATGCATATATTCACCACTTTGGGGATGCAATAATACAATCAAATTTCCTTTTTTAACACTCTTTATATGGTTGAAAGTATATTTTGCCTTTGTTAGACAACATGGTAAACAGAACAATTGACAAAAACAAATTGTTCAACCATATTAAGCCCAAAGAATAGAAACACATTAAAAGTATAAAAAGAATGGAGTTATATTAAGTTGCTACAAAGGAAAAATAACAATAAAAATGTTTCAGTGCACTGAAACCATGCACTGAAAACCATGCACTGAATTAGTTAAAAACTAACAGCTAATGATATACAATATGCAAAAGGATGGACAAATTTAATTAATTTTTGTAAGATTTACTGGATATGAATATAACTTGGTTTCCGTGTGCATATCTACTTATTTTCTGGTCGTTCGTCAGATGAGTAAGAGTTCTCGGGGAGAAAATAGTCGATGAATAACAAAAATGTTGTGAAATTTCTTACTACTGAACAATATGAATGCAAAAGTATGAAGAAAGGTTGAAAAGCACAAATTTTACACCAGAGGAATAAAAGATAATACCCTTAAAACTTATATTTTTTACTTATTGTATATTAAATATAAATTTTTTACTTGAATTGTAAAACCATCTAAAGGATACTATTTATTTTACAAAGAAAAATTAATATTTTTTTCAGCATATCTATCAATTGAAAAGTGCTCTTATTTGCACAGTTAAATACTGTTGGGAAAAACAGTGCTGTTTCTCATGAATTTTGTTCATCCCGTACATTGGAATGTAAACCAATAACAAAAGTACTTCATTTCAAAATTGGTATAAAGGCACATATAATAGATACCAGTATTTTTATGATAAATATAAAAATAATTCTAAATTTAGCAAATTTTTTAATTAATTGTGCTGGTTAGGTGGCATTGGTGGTTTGGTACTGGCCTTGTACGCTCAAGTTCAACCCCGACCTAAGTCGGCGGATTTCCTTGATGCAAAAAATCGACAGAGTCCAAGTTGTATGATTATGCGGCATGTAAAAGATCCCTGAAGTACCTGTTTGGCTTGGATGCTCTTAGCAAAATTAGATTCTTAGTACGTTTTCACATTGTCAGAACTCAGGTTCCTCCCTTTGGGAAGGAAACTGGGGGTCAAAATTACTTGCGGCGATTGGTATACCACTTACATGGTGCCACACTAAAAAGAGATACCAGCTCCTGGGGAATACATTAGATCTGTAATGGTAAAACATCAATCTGCAGCCCCATTAGAAATAAAAAAAAAATTAACTGCTGCTAAACCAACACAGTAGGCTGAATTATTTAAAATCAAATACATATTGTTCATCATGTGAAGCAAGCTTAGTCTTATATTCCAATTATTTATTTAAATTGGTGAAAAGAAATTTATAAATTTATTGGAGTTCGGTCTTAAAGGAAAATATGAAGATACTAGACCATGGCTTAAAGCAGAGAGTCAATGAATGAGATAAAAATAAAATGGCTTCCTATCAGATTTTCATTCATATAAACATCTGAAAGGAATTATGTCTGAAGGACATAAAAATCAATGTAATTTTGATAGAATGGAAATCAATAAAGTTATATATATTTTATACAGCATACAAATAAAAAATATTAAACATAATACATACCTGATTTAGTTTGATATCCATCAGAGCATTTCTTGCTTGCCCTATTTTTCTTAAATCAAGATCTACACTAGAAGTAGCCCAACCTGGTGTCATAATACCTCCTGGGGTATTTGTACCAGGATAAGGAGTCATGAGACCACCTCCAAAGCCCTAAAAGGATAAATTACATAATCACAAACTAAGAATTAAATATATATTTGAGTGCATTTACCTATTAAAGGCCTAAACACATTTCTATTCCCAACTTAAAGTTAAAAGAACTTGTGATAAAATATTAATTTGACTCATTGAAATATTATATGTTCAAGGCTTTTTTCAGAGAGAATTACCAAAATGTTATTTTGGCACCTTTGGAATTCCAATGAGTTATAAAAAATTAAAAATAATAATTAATTCATATATTCTCTCATAAACTCTTCATAATTATAGAACATAATTTCAAAATAACCCCCCAAATAGGTAAATATATATATATGTAAGTAATAAATATATGTATATGCTTAAACATATAAAATTTTAATATAAATCAATTCTTTATGTACTGTAATACTCCGAACTTACGTGATAAGTTGGACTGAGTGATAACCACGCAAGTTGGGGTATAATTTCACATGTAAATTATTTTTAGTTGGGATTATAAACAAAAGAAAATAATAATTTAGAAAAAAATGTTTAATAAAAGCTTAGACAAAATCAAAAGCTAAAGTTATTTTGTTGTAAAAGGTTTCATAAAATCTAGCATAATAATCTGCCAGCTCAAAGATTTTTTTCCTCCTGTAAAATTTCCCTGTAGCATGCCAATATTTATTTTATTCCTTGTTTTATTGAAAATATATACTCTTCATTGAAGTCTATATTTTCTAAAATTTGTAGCCCTTTATCAATTAAACTGAGACCGTTTGTAAAATTCCCAACTGTCATTCAATCTTTGGATTGAACTGGGTCTTAAGACTTTATTTGCATAACTTGGCTGCCTCTCAAATCTGTATAGGTATAATACATATAACTAACATAGTATAAGAACTATAACATGTAATAACAAACATAGAATCTGTAGATAAGAAATAACTAACACAAAATGAGTTAATGTAACAAAACCTGGATTCAGTGTGCCATGTCTGAACATGTACATTCACTAAACAGGGTGCAGAGAGTGAGTAATTGAGTTGTGTAGGGCTCAAACAAAAGATGAATCAACGAGATTTGAAAATTATGTAACTCTAAATTCGCATAAGTTGAGGTGTTACTGAATATGGCAAGGGTGGGCATTAAGTCAATTGCAATCGATCGATGGACCGCAAAGACATTTTGGGGTGACCGCCTGAAGATTAGCAGCAAATAATTATATACCGAAATATTAAACTTTGGCAGGCATTTTACTGTATTTTGAATTGTTTGATTGAAAATGCATCATTTGTTATTATATTTGTGACTATTATTATTATGTTTGTATCTTTGGTTTTGCTTTAAATGTGATCTTAAAAGTGTAAGATTTTTAAAATAGTTATGTATGTAAGTACATATTCTGTATTTATTATTAAGTTATAATAAATATTGTAGACCTTCTTCTTAGTTCAACACACCTATGCCATTGGGTGGACCACAACAACTTGAAAAAATTAGAAGTAGCCCATACCCTGGAAAAGTTTGGTATATTGTATTAACTAAGTTTTCTGAAAGTATTTTAAAATTTTTACTTTTGTATTTATATATCTTTGAAAATACTTGTATTTTAAAAAAGGAAAAAAAAATTAGGAGACATAGAAATTAGGAGACAAAGCTTAATACTACGACTAATTATCAAAAATTAATTGTATTTTTTTTCCCTTCATCAACAATGTGTGTGTGAGATAGATATACTTTCACAGTTATATTTTACCATATATTAAAAAGAGAGATTTTTTCAAAATTTATTTCTGTGATAAACAATATATGAACCAAAAATACTAAATAAATTGGGGGGGGGGGGTGAGAACACAAATAAGTATGAAAGAACTTTAAGTCAAAATGTAAAAAAAACAACTGAAAATTCGAATGCTTATATTTAGAAATTGTACATTTAAATGTCCATATTTATTTATGAAGAAAAGATAGGATATTCTAGAATAAAAAAATATGAAACACATATACATAATACATCATTAGAATGCTTCTATAAGATGGGACAAAAAGAAAAACTTAAGACGATGGAATAATGTATAACCTTTATTTTCTGAATTTTAAATAGAAAAAAATTATTAAAAACAATAAGAAAAAAACAACAACGAAAAATCCTTTTGTTTCTTGTAATTTGCTTTAATTTTTAATTGATATTTTAAGAATTCCTTTACTGGAAGGAATAAATATTGATTTAAAATTTACAAAGAATTTTCAACAATGGAATTAAGATATCATTAGATTTTTTAAACATACCTGTTGCAATGGATCAAGAGCTGATTCATTTCCAATACCTGCTTTTGCTAATATAGAATCTGGTACAGGAGTATATCTATTCAAAAATGCAAATGACCATTTTATAAAATATTTCACAAAATATTTAAAACAATTTCAAATAAAATTTTTATAATGGGAGGGGGGGAAGAATGCTCATTCCATCCATCAAAAACAGCTTTTATAACAAATGGGTTTTTTAAAAATGGATTTTTTTTATCTCCTCTCTTTTTTTACCATGCTTTTATTAACTCACTTTTTTGTATGTCTGTCCAAGTGGAATTTTGTAATTGATTTTAAACAAACTTCCCTATGAGCTAGAGACTTGAAATTTAGACCATAGCTCAGAAGTAGATGACAATGCATGGATATGTGGAAAAAAAAAAGAAAAATGACAGATGAACAGAATATATAATTTTTTTTATTTTGTCTCAGCAAACTATTCAAGAATTGAATGAATAAATAAATAAATTATGTATTGTTCAATTAATTTCATATATTACAGTTAATGAATTTAAGTTTTTTATACTTTTTTTTAGTCCATTATAAAAACATTGTACATTTAAAAAAAAAATTTATCGTACCTATAATTATTTTAATTGCAATTCCCTTAGTTTAAGCAAATATTCTCTGAAGTTGTGTATAGAAGTACGTAAACAAAGAATATGAATGTAAAAATTATGTAATGTAATAAAGATGAAATACTCATATTAATATATAGGGTGTGGCTTCTTTATTTTAAAATAAAATAAGCTTTAAGTGAATATTTGATACTACAAGACAGAATTTCTTTAATGTTTTGCAGAAGTGACCGAATTTTTGCATTTATAACAATAATGTTGAAAATAATATTTTGTAAAAATTTTTCTCAAAACGGTTTAATATAACTTACTCATTTTTTTCCTTCCAATATCTGTTAAGTTCCATATCAAAAATCATTTATTTATTTTTAAGAAACATGAATTTTGAACTTGGGTTACAAATTTGGCAATTCTTTTAAGCATTTAAAGGTAGAATGGTCATTGGGGCACATGATCTCAGATGAGGTTTTAATCCCCTGTCATAAAGGTTGTTGTTGAGCATTAGAGGATGATTTGCCATGATTTAAGGAGTGGTTGAAAAAATTTGATAGTAATAAAATTAAAATTAAGAATTGAAGGTAATAGAATTGAAATTAATAATTAAAAAATATGAAATAATTAAGCAATATGATTGAGACCATTAAGATTAAATTGCTGGAGCTAAAATTGTCTGTGTTGTTGATGAGAAGTGGAACTGTGTTGACCGAGGATGCCATCGAAACCGGAGGCTGGCAAGCGGCCAACTTAAATTTGGGTGCCAGGTCAACTTGCTTGGCAGCCAGGAGAACCCAGCACCTTGCTTCTCAACTTTCAACTGTGAATGACCACCAAAGACAGCCTAGTTTTAATCTGCTTAGGTGAACAGAGTGCTCAACCAATCGGGTAGCTGCATTTCATTAGGGTTGTGTCTTAGGAGTTAGTAGTGGATCAGAGTTTGAAGATTTAAAGGTAAATGAGTAACATTAAGCATTTCAATTGAAAATGATTTAAAAATAGATTTCCAATTTTGATGTTCAAATTTAGAGGATAGATTTTTGCAATTGTGTCTCCAAAGTATTTTAAAATCATAACTATGACTTTTATAATGAAATCCTTTTTTTTTTGACATTCCCCTTCCCAAAAAACTCTAAAATACTCTTAAAATGCCATCCCTCAAAGCAGTGATTTTAGAACTATCTCTTATTCTGTGATTAAAATTTGTATTAATAGTTAAAATATTTAGAGTGCAATAATTATGAACCAAAAAGTCTTATTAATTAACTTACTTTCAGAATACAAAGGTTCATTAACTAGATAAATAATCAGTGATTGTAACAGCTATTTAAAAAAAGATTTCTATTTTATTGCTAACAAGATGCACTGAAGTGCATGAATGTACATTGAACGTAGGTTATACATTTTTGTGTCCAAATCTGAGGTTTTATTATATTTTACTTGGAATGCTAAAATGTATTTACATAAAAAAATAATGCAGAGGAAAAAAATCTTAACAATACAAATACACTAATGCAGAGTTTTTAAATATTATTTACATTATGTTTAAATGAAGATAATAGCTATTTTTGTCATAAAAAAAAATAGGTTCCATTGAAATTACTTTTTCCAAGTACGTAAATTCCTAGATCAAATGCAACTTTCAGAATTTTTTTTAATAATTTTGTATAGATGAAACTTTTTCAAAATTATTCATCAAAATCTTTTTGTAAAAAGATCTATGTATTCCTTAGAAATTATTCATATATTTATAGACATACATATATCCTATGATATAAAAATAATAATAAATTGAATATATCTCCAATGTATTTTTAAGCAATATTAATTTGAAATAACTAGGAAATAACAAAAAATTTCAAAGCATGCATAGATTTTTAAAAATCCTACTTTTCTGGTCTTGGATTCCTCTGCCTTTTGTTTCTTGCATCACCAACTTCAGGAATATTCTTCCATTCATCTTCACTAACATCAGCTAAATCTCTCTAATTGGTCAGGATAAAGTTGAATCACAAAGAAAAAGTTACAAAACTAATTAAAACAAAGTTCAAAGATAGAAATACATACTTTAATAAATGAAGTGTGATATGATAGGGGAAAATGGAAACAACTCTTACTTTTAAATCAGAAAACTGCATCTGGATTTTTGGTCTTTCTTGTCGATACCTTTCTAATTCTACTTTTAGCTTCATTTCTCTAAAAAAAATTCCAGAAATTGTTCATTGTAGATTATACCATAATAACAAATTAAATATTATATAAAAGTTGAATCAAACATAGAACATTTCGAATTAACAATTTAAATTTCAAAATATAGTTAACCAACTTTATTTCTCAAATGCTTTTGATCACAGATTTGTTTTCTTTCCTTTTTATCTAACCTGGTATATTTAATAATATATATCAAATACTGAATGTAAAAAATATATTAAAATAAATTTGAAATTTTTGCAATGTCATTTTGTATTACAAATACTATTTCTCATTTAATATTGAAATACAAATAGCTCAACATATAATTTTTTTAGATAAAAGCCATCACTAGGTTAATTTATTTGCTTAAAGTTATGAACTAGAAATTAAGACAAGCAGTTCTAGGTAAAATCACAACCACTACTCTGCTTAGATTTTTGAGTCTTGTATATTATTTTTACTTGTTTACTTGGCCCACAGAAACATTTCTTCATGATAAATTCAAATTGCATGAGGATTTTTACGAACAATTCATTAATAAGTTTAAAGAAGATTAATGTAATAATCAGTGGTGTGAAAAGAAAAAAAAATAGTAATAATTAAAACCATAACTTATATGCATGGAAATAATACCTGAGATAATATACAAATGTGAGCAAAGTACAACAGTAATTGTTTGGCAATGCTATACCATCCAACTATTTTTATGTATACTTTTCAGAAGCTGAAGGAATCAAAATCATAATTCCAGGCAAAGGCATTAAAATTTCAAAGCTACAAAACTCTGAAGATCCATTTCCCTAAGTTTTCTGCAGAACACAGACTGAAGAGATTACAACACATAAGACTTCATTAGATTATTTCAAGGACAGTCAAGTGAAGTAAAATTTATGAAAAAAAAGATGAAGGCTTATGGTAAATAATATCAAATGTACAACTTATACTATTGTAAAAGAAAAAAATGCTGTTCCTTTCTTTGAATAAGTGTTTTACATGTTTGCATGCAACTGGGATTTTATTAAAAACATATTAATTATATTTTTATATTATTATTATTTTTTTAAATTAAGAGTCTTTTTGGAAGGGCTAACCTCATCTTATTTAATAGCATTTGGGGAAATTAATTCAAGATACTACTGTAAAATGAATATTTAAAACAGTAAATAAAAGGAACAGATTATCAAACTATGGACATACCTATATTCCTTTCTTTTTTCATCCATTCTTTTATCAATGGCTTCATAAATGGCATCAGCTTCTTCATCATCTTTATCATATGGATCTTTGCTAAATAAACTTCCTCCATAACCTGCAAACTGGAGAATAAATATTAATATAATGAATAGAAATATTTTTTAAAACATTTCTTAAAAAGGTTTTTTTTAAATAACATTTTATGATCATTGTAGCAAATATAATAATTACTTTCACACCACCAGAAAATTTGGTATTCACGATAGGTGGGCCATACATGCAATGGAAGGGAAAATATTTTATTTTTATACCTCATAAGCACAAGAGAGAGCAGCATTTGTTTGATTAATGTAGATTTATAATGTCTTTAAAATGATGTCCCTCAGACTGTACAAGAGTTTCTTGTGTCAGTTATATTTATTTTTCAGCTGTGAAAAGATTTGTGTGATATGAGTGTTGAAAATGTTTATAATGAAATAAAACTTGCATTTTGTTAATTATTTTAGATATTTTCAGCAACTTATATTTTATTAATATTCATTTAAAAAATAGAAAAACTATTTTTTTAAAAAAAAATCACCAGATGGTACCTTTTTGATTGCTGAAAAATGTTAGTATTAAATTCTGAAGTTTACAGATGATTATTCTAGTGCTGAATTAAAATGAGGTTCATTAATTCTTCAGAGGACTGATATCTTTTGAATCCTTCCATTGAAAGACATCAACATACCTAAAAAAAATATTCTTAAGTGGACATCCAAGTCCAAAGTCAACATTCACTTCTTACTCTCAACAGCAATGGAAAAAAATTAAGGTCTTAAGCAACTATTTGTTTACATTAAATAAAAATTATAAAAGGAGCATATTACAACTGGATAAAACAATAAAATATGTCTATTTTTGTCCATGATAAATTGGCCTTGATAGATGGGGTAATATGGATCAGAAGCCAGCTTGAACCTCTGTAAGTAGGAGGAAAGGCAATCATGTTCTAAGAAAAATCAGAATTGAGCCATGGCCATGTAGTGTGGCCAATCAGGGATGTTATCTGGGTAGAGGTGTTTCCACTTTTTGTTAGAAATTCTTTTCAATAGTTGCATGCAGAAATTAGCGAGGGCTTTTCTTTTAAAAATTTATTTAAAGGTTGAAAACGGATAAGGTTATTAATGACTTGTTGAAAAGAGGCACCCTTTTTGGCCAACAAATCAGCCGTTTCATTTTCTAAAATTCTTCAAGGAGAAAGGATCCACTAGAGGGTGACAGATTTGCTCAGTTGTTGTGATTTTTTAATAGAGATCTGGGATTTCAATATATCTCCAGAAAAGAGACTTTCTATCTTCTAAGTAAATAAAAATATTAAGTAAAATGGCCTAAGGTCACGTGTACTGAGTTGGGCACAGTAGACCTTGGCCCTCATGGGCTGTCATGCCACTGAGTTAAGTTAAAAATTAAGTAAAACTTATTTTAAAAAATATATATTACTTCATCATAATTTGAATCATTCAAATCTTCATCATCTTCTTCCTCTTCATCTTTTTGTTGCATTTTTTTCCTTTTGTTTGGAGGTGCATGACGATCATCCCTAATAAAATGTCAAAAATATATATACACATGAAAAATTTCCCAGGATTTTTTAAAAAATTAATTTTCTTAAATTTTCAGAATACCTCAAAAGACTATTTAAATACAATGTTCAATTTATACATGAATATTTTTAATTGCTTTTGCTTTTTATTCTGACAGATAACAAAAAACAAACAATTGTACAATTTTTTATAATTTTATTTTATTTTATTAATGTTTTTTCTTTAAAAAAATGTTTAATGTCTTACAAAAAATACTGGAAAAAAAACTGACTTTTGTAATTTTTTTCTCTCTAAATATTTATTTTACATTTAAAAGAAATATTTTAAGAACAGTAATATAAAAGCAGTAAATAAAAAAAAATCAATAATTAAAAATTTGACCAATTGTTAAGAATGAACTTGAAAATTTTAAGTAACTTTTGATAAAAAATTAAGTAAACCTGAATCAGCTAAAAAAAATTCTTTGATACTTACGGAACATCACTCGCATCTCGAGCAGGTCCAATATCAGATCGAGTGGTAAAACCAGTTGCACTAAAATTAAAATATATTTTGCATCATTACAAAAACAATTGTATCAAAACAATAATTAGAAGAATAAATAATCAGAAAAAAAAGAATAACACTATTACTAAAATTATTCAGTCAAAAGTGTGATTAATTACAGTTCAAAAAACATGTTTCAGAAAACATTTTACGGACAAAAAAAATCTAATTTAGTTCATATATTTTTTTAAAGAAAATATGTAACTAAGTTTTGATGAATACTTCTTTATTCAAGGAAATCAAATGGAAAACAACTTTCTGAATTTTAAAAAATTTTATAAATTTTTGCTTGATATTTGATATTAAAAAAAAATTTGCATCTTAAAACAGTATGCTTAGCATTGCTAATTGGCAACACAAGAACTATGAATGAAGACTGGACACACTAAAGAGAATGAAGCCTTAATTATAATATTAAACTTTAAATCATTATAATTTATCATAGATGTATTATTGTTTCACTAAAAAGAAAACTTTCAGAATTTTTATTCTTGGATAAATATTGTAACCATAAAAAAAAATATATTTATAATTAATTCTTTTTAAAAAGTTCTATTATTACTTTTATTTGCAACTTCAGAATTGTAGCAGCTTGACAATACATTGGGAAAAAAAATTAAGACTCAGCAAAATAATGATTATGCACATGCATATAACTATACATAATACATATTTAAAAAAGGTAAAAATAAAACATTCTGTTCTCCTTTTGAGTAAGTACAACTTATGTAAAACAGTATCCTAAAAAGTTAACACATTTAAGAATAAAGTCAACACTGAAGTTCATTAACCCTTTAAGCAGTTTGCCTGTACGCCGTACGGGCATCGATATTTTCTCCTTTCCTTTTCTGGTTTGCCCGCATTTTTCATTGTTGAAAGAGACTATTTAGTATTATTATTTTTCAACAGATGGCGTGGCTTGTCCATGTAAATGAAATGCTTTTCATCCGGGGTTTTCTATGTAGCGGGAAAGTGGGAACTTTTCTTTGAAATTTTTGTTCTACTGTATGCCGTGCTTGTGAATCTTATGGAAATTATGGATGGAATAGATGACAAAAATACTTTCTTGTTAGATGAACTACATTCTGATACAGATACAGATATTTCTTCTAATTATCTGGATTATTCCTCAGATGACTCGTGCAGTGAGCTCAGCTCTGATGAAGATTTGAGTTCTGCAAGAATTTTTACCGAGGTTGATGTGAAAAATCCACCTGTTCCGTGTCCTTGATTTAAATTTTCTGGTATTCCCTCTGTGCACGTACAATTTGACGACACTTCTGATGTTCTACAAAATTTTATGAAACATTCTTTACTGCATGCAGAATGTACTTGAAAAAAGCAAACATTTAGGGGGTGTTGTGTCCAAAATTGTAAAATAAAAAATGTTGTAAAAGCATTAAAAGTGAAAAAAATAATAAAAAATTCTTAATATTCTTATTCTATTAAGTATACTACTTAATTATATGCAATAAAAAAATATGCCTTTTTTGGAAGCATTTCTGGTAAAATAATTGACCGCTTAAAGGGTTAAGCAACTGTAACTACTAATCATGTAAAATTCAATTTTTAATATAATGTTTAACTTGATTTTAATAACTTAATCATAAATCAAATGTTGCTGGAACTAATTTGATAATGGGGGTAATAGCGCCAAGCGCTGCTTGTTGCTGGAATGAAATCCAATATAGCGGCCTAGCAGTAATTTAATGATACACAATAATTTTAAAGAATTGTTTTGAAATACTTTGAAATGTATTTCAAATAAAAAATATAGGAAGAGATTGAGAATAACCTAGATCAATCAATAAATAATGAATAATAATATTATGTGATAAAAAGTAACATGAACTAATAATAGTATTATAAGCAGCATATAATATATAATCTTCTAATATTATTTTATTGTAATTATATATAATATTCATATAGTACAATTTTATAACCGTTATTAGAAATAATATATAATCATATAATATAATTAAATAGTAATTATTAAAAAGAATAATCGTCAAATTGTAAAAAAATAAAAATGCATAAGAGAACTCGCAATACATAACTATAAATAAACGTAAGAAATAGTTATAAATAAATAAGATAATTATAAATAAATAAGATAATAATTATAAATAAATAAGATAATTATAAATAAATAAGATAATTATA
>BMAV01024087.1:6804-29163 GCA_019973955.1 Trichonephila inaurata madagascariensis | reverse complement strand
AGAAAAATCGTCAAATCAAAAAGGGACCCCCTATACTACACTTGAACCACATTCTCTACATGTAATATGCATAAGTCAGTGTTTGGCATGTTTTTTGAGATTATTTTATTAGGAAATTGCTATGTGTGAGTAACTATCAATAGTTAGGAAGCGGTAACCAAAAGAAAAAAAAACCGCTTACTTTGCCAAAGCATTCTACATTTTAATCCACTTTTACGAACCAATTTGTTACCGGTACACCAAGGATTTTTCCGTCAAATAGATAAAACAAATTCCACGATGGTATAAGCGAATAGCGTATCATTATCAAATTAACACCCAAATATAAGTATAGTTTTAAATAATTTGTATAACTGATAAAAATTGAGAGTAAATTATTACAACCTTATATTCAATAAATTCATCTCTGTATGTGAGAACACGCGATTTCATCTCACATGCAAAATTTAAAAATAGTGATAAATGACCATTCTTCTGCCATATAATATTTTGATCTCTTACCTTCTCTCTAGCTTTATAGACAAAATTCGCAAATAATTATTTTATTGAAAATGAGAGATTGAATTAACAACATGCAAATTGTAGAGACCTAACACATTTAATTATTTTGAATTTGACTACGCGCGCTTTACCAGCTTCAACCCATGTAATTTAGTATAATCGAGTAGTTCTAATGAGTTTATGAAGAAAAGAAAAAAACCTTTAGAAAATCTAATATCATACAAGTGCAAAGATGTTGGATTGATTATACTTACAAACTTACTAATATTTTAATTATATAACCTTTAAATCGTAATAAGAGTCCAATCTCCAAACCATGAAATCGCAGAAACTTTCAAAAACTAACAATTTTATTTTGTTAATCTTATTTTTTAAAACCACATATATCGTTAGAGCAGTTTCTTGTAAAAACTAAGGAAATCATATTAAAACACTCTCGTGGATTGTGATGTTGTCAAATAAAATCATTGTCAGTCTTTAGAAAAGGATAACGTCCGAATCCAAGTAAATTACGGAAAAGAGCATTTTGTTGACAAAGTTGGCAATTCTATTTTTTATTATGATGAAAAGATGGATGTTGTGACGTCTGTTCAGTGTTTATGAAAATTGCAGGTGTGAGATATGTATCTGCATTTCCTCCTTTGATGAAATTAAGTAAAGTACGTTTTACAAATTTTTGGAATTAAGATGACTAATTAAAATACTTTTACAATTGGTGTGAAAAGTTTGTTGCTTTATATAAAGCGGTTTTAATTTTATCCTTTGCATATTGTACTTGTAGTGAATTTTGTATTTAAAATTCTCATTTTTTTTCTCTCTTTCCCCTTTCAAAATTCTATGTTTACTCCTTAATGGATAATTTGTAATAAAATTCAATTATTTTGGTTTTACGAATTGTATTAAGATTTTGTTGATATTTGGAGGTCCGAAAGAGATATCGGTGCACATACAGTTTTCCCACACTAGAGCTTTCCCCTTTAATTTTGTTATTTAATTTTAAGTAAAGTGCATCTTCAATTGGTAGAGTTGGTTTATAAAATATCTTTTGCCCAGATAAAGTGGTTTTAATTTTCTTCGGTGCGCAAATTGAAAATTTTGTATTTAAAGTTTCCATATTTTTGTTTGACATTAAAATGAAAACTTGACAATTCCTGATAAAATTAAGTTGTATAATATTTGTTAACTGTACTACTTAACACGAATTTCTTTTAAATATTTTTTTGAAAACGAAATATATTGGTTCATGTAGTTTACTTCATTTTTAATATTCATTCAAAAAGTTTTTTATAACTGTTATTAACATCAAATGCTGATGTTAAATTATGTTTTTCTTAAAAGTCGTGGTGAACCTTTTGATTCATAAATAGAATTTACATCATTGTAGGGTTCTAAAGAAACATTTTGGATGTAGGAAAATTCTGAGATTTTATTTCAAACTGGTTTCTATCTCATGAGTGATATTTAAGTATTCTTAAAGTATTTGTTATTAAAGCACGTTTTGAATTCAAATAATAGAAAGTTATTTGTTACACATAGTTTAAAATTTATTTTAGTTTTTGTTTCTAGTTTTTCATTGACTTCTAGTTGATGAATATTTCTTCTGGATGATCATGATCAAATTTGGCATTATTTTCTTCCCATCATTTAAGTACTATATTTTCTTATGATTAATTAGTTTTAAACTTCTATCTTTATATAACATCCTTTAATATGATCTGAAATCTAACCTTGCTTAAGTATTAGAAACATTCACACTTTATGTACTAGATATCCCTAATAGAATTTCTGCTCACAAACTTAAATTCTTTAAAGCAAGCAGCTGTATGTAGTTATTTTAATATTTAAAAATTGATTTAAAATAATTTGAAACTTTTCAAAGAGTTAATCTTATTGTCATTCAGAAACTGTAGGTTCAATGCAAATCATTAATAAATATATATATATATGTATGTAGCTTGTCTAAAATCAAATAGCTGTTACAAGAATAGGCTTTAGTATTACATTTTTCGGGTACTTGCGTACTATCTCAACAATGCCCAAGTTCAAGATAACTTGCCAAATTGGCAAACCCAATTTTGCATGTGTCCTACACGCTGAATTGGAAACTATGTGCTTCGTTTTATGCAATGTCGCCAATACCATTGAGATAATGTATAAGTACCCATTTTTGTTTCATAAAAAAATTTGTAAAAAAAATTATTATATAAAGAATTTAAATTTCTTAATATAAAAAGTCATGTTTTTTTTCAAATTTCTTGGTATAAAATTTGAGCACTTGTATACTATCCCAACAATGCCAACTTTCAAAGTAACTCGCCAAGTTGACAACCCTGATTTCGCATGTATTGTATGCTCTGATTTGCAACCATGTGCTTCATTTCATATACTGTCACCAATTTGGTTGCGATAATATGCAAGTTCCAAAATGTTAAAATATTACTGATAATGGTTAAATAATTGTAAAAAATAATTTATCCTTTCTCTTGTTCTAAACATTGGAAAATTTATTTCAAATTTTTAAAAATGTACTAGTGTTATTGCATATACTTATTTCAAGAAGACATAAGGGTACTTGTGTATTATCACAACCTGTTGGCAACATTATATGAAACAAAGCACCTCGTTTCCAATTCAGCATGTACAACACATAGAAAATTGGGGTTGCCAAACTTGGCAAGTTATTAATAGAGTTGGTGATTGTTGCAATAATATGCAAGTACCAAAATAGGTATTAATGTTAACTTTTTTAAAAAAAAATATTAGGTTGTGGAAAAAGAACCATTATTTTTGCATGAAAATCAAGACTTTATTTAACATGCTTCGGATTGTCCAATTTGGGTCAAATATGCACTTTTTCGTTGTATAATTTGTCATTTTAAAGGTAGCTTCATAATGACTCTCTCATAGAAGTTTTGGCCTTTATTGGTAAAAACATCTAGTAAAAGATTTTCACTGTCTGCTCTTGATCCCAGTTTCTTATCACTGAGAAAGTTTTGCAATGCGAGAAAAATGTGGTAATCGCTTAGTACCAGGTCCAGACTATATGGTGAATGCATTAAAACTTCCCAACCAAGCTCCCAGTGGTTCTGGCGAATCACTACAGAAGTGTGTGGCCTGGCGTTGTCCTGATGGAACACGATTCCTCTTTTGTTGGCCAATTCTGACCGTTTCTGGTCAATCGCTAACTCCAAACGGTCTAGTTGTTGACAATAGAGATCTGCATGTAGTGTTTGGCCATGCAGAAGCAACTTCTAACAAATGATTCCTTTCCAGTCCTACCAAATACATAGTAGAACCTTCCTGTCCTGATTTGGCGACCGTTTGAGCTGCTTCACTACACTTTGACCATGATCGTTTTCGCACAATTTTGTAGTATGTGACCCATTTCTCATCCCCAGTCACCATCCGTTTAGAAATGGGTCGATTTCATTCCATTTGGCCAAGGCTTCGCAGATGGAAATTCAATCCATCATGTTTCTTGGTGTTAATTGGAGTGGCATCCAAACATGGAGCTTCTTTTTGAATCCAACTTTGTGCAAATGGCTTAAAACTGTTTTATGGTTGATCTTTAACTCCTGGGCAATGCTACGACTACTAACATGCCGGTGAACGAATATTTCTGTGATTTTATCGACATTTTTGATGACGGGCCTGCCTGTGCGGGGTGCATCTTTAACATCAAAAATACCTGAAGGGAATTGACGAAACCAAAATTGCACGTAATTAGCTGTTACAGTATCAGCACCATAAACACCATTCACAATTTCAGCAACCTGGCTTGCATTTTTGCCTTTATCAAAGAAAAACTGGTAAAATCCTAGGAGAGCCCACACCCTTGGCGACAAACCAAAAAAAGCGCCAAACCAGAACGAAATGGTGCCAAGCGAAACCGACAATGGCAGCAAGTGAATACAGAGGGATAAGGTGGATGCGTAATGAAAATATATGTAAACAACACAGAAATTAATCATTTAAGATAAAAAAAATTAAAAAACAGCACTTACTTTCTTACTGCTGATCTTTTCCGATATACACAGCATAGCAACAGATTTTTAAAAAGTCTTGAAGGTCTCATCGCTAAGTGAATGATCGTGTGAGCGCCGCCATTTTTATTCTGCGAGGTAATGGTCGAACATACCTTCGGTATGGCTGGTGCAATTTCGAAGAAAGCGTTTTATTTTCGACCATGTTACATCATGCCGATCGTTACATTTAGGACATTCATAACTATAAGCAATCAATCCTTCCTTCATACACTATTCAATCAATTCTTTCTAACCTTTCGCATTCAACAAAGTAAAAAAATTCTAAGATATATTCCTTCACACACGCAACCATTCCAGCCTGGTTAGCCAAAACAAAATGAAATTCGAAATGCCCGCCGACAAAATACGAAATTTCCAAAAATAGTTAGGTTTACCATATCTAGTGTATCAAAGTAGGGTTACCAAGATGGCACAATTATTGCCAACCCAAAATAATTCGCGCCAAGGGTGTGGGCTCTCCTAGGACTGAACCGAAAAACTAAAAAGAACTGAATTTTCTCTTTGTTGACTTGCATTTTTAACACCCTGTAGCTCACAGCTGAATGGACCAAACAAAAGAAAGCAAAATAGCTTTTTTAGTGTGAAATGTCACCTTGACAACGAGTATAAGTTTGAAATTGTTTGATTGATACTTCTCGAGATATCGACACTACAGCCATCTTCCAAAAAAATAATGGATTTCTTTTTCCCCAACCTAATATATGTATAATGTGTAAAA
This sequence comes from Trichonephila inaurata madagascariensis, assembly GCA_019973955.1. Lineage (NCBI taxonomy): Eukaryota > Metazoa > Arthropoda > Arachnida > Araneae > Nephilidae > Trichonephila > Trichonephila inaurata. The sequence continues at coordinate 23,898 of BMAV01024087.1, read as the reverse complement.
CTGAATTAACACTGTTAAAGTTTTGAAGAAATAAATGAACATATAACTACATTTTTAATGTTAATATGTGCAAACATTGATGTTTCATATTCAAGAAACGAAAGACAGATTATTAATCTGTTCTCTTTTTTTACTCATTTAAATGCTTATCTGACCATAGCTCATAATTACAAGGCTCATTGTCAATAGCCCATTGTATATTGCTCTAGTATGTAGTCTTGTAATTGTAGTCTTGTGTACTTGTAATTTATGTCTTTAACCTGAGTTTAATTTTTTTCAAAAAAAATTTATTCTTTTCCATTAATAGCAGTATTCTAAATTTTAAATCATATGTATTCTGATTACTGGACTCTGTGAAATTTCTTGAGTTAACTATTTTCTTGAATTGGCTGGTTTTTCATAATAATGCATGGTATTGCATTATATTCAAGGGAAAATCATTAATTTTTTTTTAAAAAAGTGGTATTGTAAAGAAATATTAATAATTAACATTTTCAGGATGCCTCAGACTGAAGGAGCTACTGGAGGGGCAGAAGATCCTTCTGCCCAAGAGGGGACTTTTGAATGTAACATATGCTTAGATACTGCTAAAGATGCTGTAATCAGTTATTGTGGGCACCTATTCTGGTTTGTATTTTGTTCATTTCACAAAATTTTTTTATCATAAAGTACCAACAATGTACCTTCTTCCTTTTGTAAATTACTCTCTATATTTAAACTTTTTATTTTTGTCACTCCAGAAAATATTCACCTAATTACTTTTACGTAAATTATTTTAGCAATGATAACTTATTTATGTTATTAAAATTTTATTCAATACCTTTGCTTATAATATTTACGATTTTTAGTAGTAAATTTTATGTTTTGTTTTTGGGGAATTATGTTTGAAGATAAATTTGGCTTAAAATTCATTTTTAAAATTTTCAATTTTCTGAAGATTTATGAAATAGGAAAATTCTCATTTTCTTGTAATTTTAAGATTTTATATTCAAACGAGCTGTACCCTGCCATTCGTTGCTGTGGCTCAGTCTTGTTAAACATAAAACACATGTTTTCAGTATGTTAAAACATTTGCATTGCAGGTATGATTTTTCATAGAAAAAAAAATGTATAAATATATATACGCAAAACTTTCCTTAAATGATATCATTTATAATTTGTTAACCAAATGCTTGAAGTTATTACAGCTTATTTTTGTCCTCTTATGTTATGAACCTAATAAATTTATTTACATTTTCCTTAAATTGGAGACCTCAAGTTTGAAGATAATTTTTAAATGGCTCTACTCAGGATTCCTTGAGGGCAATGGGTTGGTTTTACAATGCTTATGGATATTTCTATTAAATCACAGAGGTGTGTTCACAAATGCACATTTATCCAAACAATGTCACTTGGAAACATGAATTGTATTTCCTGATATTATATAGGAAATGTTTTGATTCTGCAGTATATCTAGCAAGCAAAATTTTTAATGTCTCTGTGGTTCTCCGAGTTGAGGCAGTTTAATTTTTTCAGTGGTACATAACATTCCTTTTGTTTCTCCCTTAAATTCCAGAGCATTGCAATAAGAATACACTTCCATCATTGTGTAGAGAACATGCTACCTGAACCTAGAATCTTCCACTGGATTGTACCGAAATGCAAGGTGACTATTATTGTGTGATTGATCATTACAAAGTCATATTTGATGCAGATGTGCTGTTTCTGGTTAACATCTTTCTGATGTTGTAAAACACTAATGATGTGCTCACAAATGTGCATCCTCAAGTCTGGCTGCATGTTGCTCTGCTGCGCCCTCAGCATGTGTTTGTGCCATTCTTTGTCTGTTTTTCTCATTTGTTGATATCCATTCTTTGTCTGTTTTTCTCATTTGTTGATATCCATTCTTTCTCAGTTTGATGTACAATTACACTTGTTGCAGTACTTTTGCTTTGCAAGTATGATGACCTAAGTTTGATTTCCCGCAAGGCATTTTTATGTAGTGAAGCGAATTGACTGCACTTAAAAAGAAAAAAAAATTCAAACGAAGCATATAAAATTTCTTAAAAACTTAAAGCTGTACTTAAAAGAAGAAAATTATAAAACAAAAACATATAAAATTTCAAAACATTAAAAAAAGAAAAATTAAGAACAGAGAAAAGGAAAAAAAAATGCTAATGAAATATTCAAACCTGCATCAATTGACACAGCTGAAATCCAATGCAATGAGAGGATGAAAATATTTTCAATCGAATACACACCAGGAAAATTCCAATACAAACATGGATTTTGCAGTAGAAATCTACGACAAAGTGTTGATAATGACAGAGTATTTTTGCAATTCACGCACACACACAATTTGATTAGCATTATCAATTGTTATCAACAAAGTTAAGAGCATATCTTTAAAACAGAGTGGATTATATTTAGACACAGACTGCTTTTCACATGGACAATTATTTATTATCTGTGTACTTAAATATTAGCATCACCGCAGTCAAATTACCACCATGCAAATCACACCATTTTCCATCCATTTCTTTTTTCATAAAAAAAATGTTAGAATCTCTGTTTAGATATTAAGATGCAATACACGTGGCACCAATTTTGTTACGGTGATGCTAATACATAATTACTGATGTGTGTTACAGAGCAGCAGTCACCAATTGGTGATGAGTGAGAAATTTTGGATGGTATGCAGAAAAATTGGGACATTATTTATACTTCTATGATAATTCAGTTAAAAAAATATGAACAACAAAATAACATATTATGGAACATGGATTATACTTTACTAAAAACTTTTAGTTACCGAAATAACTAAATGAAAAAACAAACGAACAAAATTCCTGAGGATAGCAATTTTTGGTAACCTCAACCAATTTTTGGAAAATTGGGGGCAAAACACTTCAGTCTGTTGATTGTTATTGCTTTTCATGAAGCTTATTTTCAGGGGTATGGAAGATTAAATAAAGACATAAATATAGCTATGGTGGTCCACCACACAGAGATCAATCCTATTAGTAAACCGCAAATTATAAAGATATACAATAAGTGGTTCATGAAGTGTAGAAAAATGGCAACTACTGCTCTAAAGTAGGCACAGCAGGCAATTTCTGTATCTAAACAAACAATGAAGCAACACAAAATGTCTACCCATAAGCATTGTAAAATTAAACCTCTGACCTCAAAAAGAGTCATTTTAAATTTATTTTCAAACTTCGCACCTCCCCTATGGAGACAATGCAAATAATTTTAGATTCATAACATGACAAGAAAACCATAATAACTTGGGAGTATTCTGTTAACAAATTACAAAAGGAATCTGTTTAGAAAAGTTTTGTTAATGTATATTTCCACATTTTTTTATAAAAAAAAATCATACCTCAAGTGTACACGGTTAAAGATAATTGAAATGTGTGCTTTCTCTTTTCTTTCTTTTTAATCAGACTGAGCCACAGGAAAACGTGGTTGGGTGCAGCTAGCTATAACAAACTTAAATGATAAAAAGCTATCAAAAACCAATTATTAACAACAAATTTTCAATATCAATTAACAACAAATTTTCAATATTTTGATGAAATCACAAAAAAAAGTTGCAAACAAAGGTACTTGGGTACTGTTGCAACTATATCAACCCCGATTTTGTTCGTGTTGCCAATATGGTTGTGAAAATACATTAATATCAAAACAAACACAAAATATACATTGGAAAATCTTAATTTTCCCATTTGTATTTCACAATAATACCTAATAAAATTTTGAAATTAAACAAAATACAGATTTTGTGAGTCTAATGTTATTGCCCCAACTATTAAAAACTTCAAAAACTATTTCATCGAAAAATTTACTACCAAGTGCTAAAAAGTATTATTGTGCACAAACAGGCATAGAATGGTTTCCCCTCATTGAATGCATATTGCAGTATTTGGCGGTCTTTTTATTTTAGGTAAATGGCCGATGAAAAAAAACTATATATTAATTTAAATTAGATTCATTGGAAAAAGATAAAATAGGTGGAAGATTTTATAATTAGTACGCTACTCGTTTGTGGAGAGAATTTGAAATCACGCCAAACACATACATAGTGTACAGAATTAAAATTAGTATTTTATATATAAAAATTGTAGAAATTAAATATCCTGAGCTTAAAAATAAATTGAAAAACGATATACAATATTAACACTAATTGACATAAAAAGAGCTGAACTATCTTTATCAACGCGAAAGTATAATTTGAAAAAATAATTTAAATCACCTGCTTCCTCAACATGTATTTGAGCCATCTGTCTGTTTTGCTCATTCACTGATGCCTACTCTAATTTGATGAGCAACTACCCCTCGCACTGCATTTGCTTAGCCAATATGATGACCTAAGTTCAAGTTTCTGTAATACAATTTTATGTACTGAAGCCGATTGACTGCAGTTGAAATGAAGGTTTAAACAAAAACGTATGAAATTACAAAACAGCTCTGAGTGGGCCTTGTATCCGAATTCCTTTGGGGCCCTTTTTCAGGTATGAGCACCATGTAAGTGGAACTGTAATAACATTCGTTGGGGCCCCTGCATCATTGATACAGCGGTAGCTCTACGTCCCAGACAAAAGCAAACCATAATAACTTCAAGTATTTTTTTAACAAATTACTAATGGAATCTTTTTAAGAAGGTTATAATCTTATAAAGCAATCAAAAACAAAATAAGGTGCAATATTTTGATGACTCAAAATCAAAAAAATCTTAGTTTTACCATTTGTATTTCAATAATAACATCAAATGAAAGGTACTTACGTATTATTGCAACCTATTAGTGATATTGTATAAAACGAAGCACATGGTTGCCAATTCTGCGCATACAACATCTGCGAAAATGGAATAGCCAACTTTGCGAGTTATCATGAAAGTTGGCGATTGTTGCAATAATACATAAGAATTGAATGAAATTTAAGAAGTTATCTAAAACAGAGAAAAAACATTCTTATTAAAAGCTCCGTCGATTTATTTCGTCAAATTAAAATGTTTCCAAGTGGAAAAAAATATTTCCAAACATTGAATGTTATATTGCGGCATTTAGCTACATCTTTTTATTTCGGGTAAATGGTTAACAGAAACTATTTGGTAGAAAAATAAGTAGCATACAGAAGTCAATTATGTAAATTTCATTTTCGCTTAATAAAGAGAAATAAATTTAGCTTAAAATTACAGAAAAAAACACTATGTAGAATTTAAGCAAAATCATAAACATCCCGCGAAAATGCTATCCGATTGTTGCCAAAACTACAAAACAAAATTTGAGTTGTTGAAAGAATAATTTTTAAAAAATGATTTATTCGAAAAATAATCCCAATTACGTATCAAAGAACAAAAAAAAGATAAATATGACAACCAATAAACATAAACATATTAGAATTATACAATAATTTGGAAAAGATTATGTATAAAGTTTAAATTTTTGCAATCAGAGTGAATCGTGACATAGTATGACATCATAACACCAAAAAATCATTTAAAAATTAAATTTAAAAAAATTGAGAGTGAATTTCAAAATAAAAAGTACATAAGAACCTAACCGGAGTCAAATGCAATGTTGTGTCAATATTTCAGATAAATCCATTCAGAACTTTTTGAGTTATGCGAGTGTACACAAACCAATACAACATTTTTATATATATAGATTAAGTAAAAAGTTAAAATTTTTAATATTTTGTATTCATCTATATATATTTTTCTGTTACTTTTATTGCTTATTTTTCAAAAGTAAAAATGCTATATACATGTTTTATTTTTAAATGCAGAAATATAAAACTTTTTAATGTTTCATAAGAAATATTGTGTATTCTTTTCTCATCAGCTGGCCGTGCTTGCACAGATGGTTGGAAACAAGGCCTACTCGGCAAGTGTGTCCAGTTTGCAAGGCTGCCATAAGCAAAGATAAAGTTATTCCATTATATGGCAGAGGTGGATCTCAACAAGATCCCAGGCAAGCAGAGCTTTTATCGTAATATAATATTTTAAATATCTTTCTTATACTGTCAACTGTCATGTAAATTTATTTTAATCCCCTCCCCCTCTTCCTTCTTTGTTAAAAAATTAAGTTTTTTAAATTACATTATTATGTGATTTTTGTTTTAATTAGTATAATTTCGTAAGAAAATTTTTTTGCATAATATTTTGTGTACATATTAGTAATAAAAATTTTCTTTCTTGATACTATACTGAAAACATAGAAAATCTGAGGGAATGATAAATTTTAATATAATTGTAATTCATTTCATTTATATTTTTTACTAGATATTATAAATATTCAAGTTATTATTAATGATAAAGGGTAAATATTTCAACTGAATTTTTTTGTTCTTATAAAGTTTAAAATAGCAGTCTAATTTGTATGATTGTTGGAATTTTTTTCATAATTTGTATGTCTATTCATGTCTTAATAAAATTTATTTTATAGCAAAATAACATTCAAATTGTATATTTATTATCAAACTGTCTTTTATTCTTTTTTCACCTTTTATTTTTCATATTTTTAAATTAAAATAAACTTTATTAAATATTTCTTTGGTTTTATTTAACAGCCTCTTTCAATATATAATTATATAAATGCAAATGTAAAACAGTTTATCCAAAAGGGAAAATACATAGAGAAAATGTTGAATTCAAAAAAAAATATATAACTAATTGTCATGAATCTTAAAAAAAAGTTTGTTTGGAATAGAATAATTTATTGGTTTTATTTGATTTTCTAAATAATAAATGTTAAATATATCCTTTTGAATATTTGGTTGCAAAATCTAAAAAGTTGATAGAAACTTTTTTCATTTAAACATTTTGCCCTCTTTTCTTGGAATTACTGATTTTGTAGGTATTGTGAAAGAAATTTTTTATAAATCTGCAGAAAAGATTTGCCACTTTTTTAAATTGTAATATATTCCTAGTGTGATATGATTTGAAAAGAAATATTTATGTTCTTTATTGTTATTTTGGGTTAAATGAAATGTTACACTGAGAATTGAAAATGTTGTGTAATTTTTAAAAAAAACATTATTTTATTTATTTAAGTTGTTTTTGATTGTAAACATAATTAATAAAAATACTAACTCTCTTAAAAAAACCCAAGATATATCTGATTCTGCATCTTTTATATTGCACCATTAAAATATTTGTCCTATTACCTGTATTTTTCAATAGGGAAATTCTGTTGTATTTTATTTAAATTCTATGTATTAATATTAAACAGCTTATATATTAATTAAATGTTTCACTAGAATTCTTTTCTACTTTATACACTTTTTCTACATCCTTAAATAATTAATACTTACTTTTTTCATACATATATTTCATTTGTGGAATCTATAAATCTGTAACTGATTCACTTTAGTTTATGTATAATAAATGAGCACTTTATTTTCATGCAGTGTATTCTTCACATAAAAAATGTTACTATTTGTAAGGGCTATAAATTCCATAATTTTTGTTTAATATTTGTGAAACCACATTTTTCTCATCATTTTGATTTCCTGTTTGAAGTCATAATTTCACAATCATTATTGAATGTATGTTATATTCAATTTTTTTGCCTTTCATGAAGGTTGCCTCTGATTACCCATAAAATTTCAATATGTATTGTTGTAGCTGATTGTATAGTACAATCTGTAAAGATTCCTTCATTATAAAGAATTTCTCTGAATAATATTCTTAGTCACATGAAATAAGAAAACTTTTCTTAATACTTTTATAAATTTGTCTTTTTAATAATTATAGTTAAAAGTTTTATTTATAATGTACCAAAAAAAACTATTTTTGACTTATTTTTTTATACTTAAAGATTAGTTTTTCTCCTGTGAAAAGCTTTATTTAATCTCATGTGATAATTCCAGATGTATCTCAATCGCTTAAAAATTTATATCTACATTATTGAGAAATGTAAATATTTTACCCGAGTTCTTTTCTTTCTTACATGGGCCTCTTACTGTCTTTGGTAAATGCAAGTTCTGTGCCTACTGGATGCATTTTAGCAATATTTCCCCCTTTCATTAAATTTCCTCTTTTTCCTGTTCTTATATTTGTGATTTAATCTACATACCAGTAATTTTTAAATTGAGTGCTTTGCACAGCTTGCCTTAATATGAATCTTTTGCTTCTAAATTCAACCAACCATTAAGTTGTTGTATTTATTTTTTAAACTGGTACTAGAGAATTAAACATATGGAATAAAAGTTTTTCTGTATTTCATATATTGATTTCATACATTTCATTTTCATATATTAAAATAGTTCTAATGTTGATTAAAATTTGGTGCAACTGCCACCTTTCACTCCTCAAATTAAATTTTAAAAATATGAAAAAACAGTATTTTTTTGTAATTATCACATTTACACCTGTGATTAAATTACTCTCTCTCATTTGCAATAAAGGTATTGAACATAATTTGACATTTTTTACAAGTGTGTGTGTGTCAAAAGCTTTTGAATAAATTCATTTATTCATTTAGGGTTTGTAATTCTCTGAGGAATGAGTATTTCTCAAGAACCTAAAACACGCACATTTGGCTTATGCTTAAATTTTTAGTTAAAATCCTACATTTGCAATCGAGAAAAGAAAATGGTGCCAAACTGCACCAACAACTTGTTTTTCTATATTAGATTTCCTCCCACTATAATGTCAATAATTTGCCAAGTTGACAATAAATATATATTATGTAGGCATGCCTGAATATAGGATGTAAGCAATTTTTCACTATTAATTCCAGATTGTCTTCATATTCTCTGTTTAGTTAAGGTAGGCTAGTTGAAATTAAATATTTATGTATGTTACAAATTTGCATGATCATTGAACATAGCAACGGTTTCTGATCGTAAATAAGAATGAAAGTTTAAATTATTTTTAGGAGCTTTCCATTATTACTGCTGTGTCATTTTCCTCTATAGTTTTTAAATTTTCATTTCTGGAAATTTTTCATAAACTGTTTATAACTAGCAATGTAAAGGCCAAACTAACTCGTATAATTTCGTACAGCTGTTGCGTTTTTCAAAAAATTCCATAATCTTAAAAAAAATCAGTTTTTAAAAAGTGCTTTAAATCGAAATTGGTTATGAAAATTTGCTTATTAATAGACAGCATTGAAATTTAAAATCATTGAATTTTACTTTTGTCTGCCTTAAAGATGTAAATTCGATAAGAAATTGTATAAAGTAATAGTATAATTAATTTACTAACCATTATATTAATGTATGAAAATTGCAGGATAATAATTGCATTTAAGAAAAAATATTGCTAATAATGCATTTGAACTTTAACGTTTTAAAAGCAGTGATTAGGATTTTAAACATTTTTGGAATCTTAAACAAAAACTGACCTTTACTTTTATAGTAAGGGAGGAATCAATTATTAATTCTGCCTGATGTATTTGGGAATCCCAAATTATGTATATCAGTGAATATAAATACAATATTCTGAAGAACAGAATGAAATGCTGTCTTCTATATCTGCTTACCCCATTCTATTAAAAATAGAATTCAGAAAAGGCCTAATGTTTGTGTTTTCCTAAATACTCTCTACAGGAAAGGATACAAAATAGCTGTATAATATATATAATATTTGTTTTAATGGGTTTTTTTTCTAAGCTTTATAATTTTATTTTAAATGTTTTTTATTGAATGCTAATTATTTAACCATTTTAGAGACAAATTACCTCCACGGCCACCTGGACAAAGAACTGAGCCAGAAAACAGTGCAGGGGTTAGTAATTACTTTTAATTTATTTTTTATAATTAACAATGTTACATGTAATAATATCAATAAAAAGTTAAAATAACTATGTCACATTCAAAAGTGTAACTGTATAATTTTTGACTCTGTACTTTAATAAAAAGAAATATATATAGTATGCAGAGATTGATTAAGCTAGTTGGGAGGCTTCTGGTGGTAAAAGGTTTGAGGCCCATGGGCTCAAGAGTCGAAAAACTAATATAGTGAAAGGATTTGCTGACCTTAAATTCTCAAAATAAAATGTATAGCTAATAATCAAATTCAATGGTTCAACAAAAATTTTAACTATTTAAAAAATTAAAAATCTTAAAAACTTACAATTTTGTAATATAACTTTACGTCTTGATTTCTCTGTGGTGGAATGTATGCTCAATATCAGAACTCTCCCCGTCTGTATGTGTCAAGATTGATGTATGGAGGGTCAAATTGTCCAGATGGGACATTGTGTCTCCAAAAAAGGTACCGGTGTTCTTTCCTTATGCCTGGGGCATAACATGTGTGAACTGTCTTGAAGAATGTCTTTGATGTTGCTACACCTTTCTCTATTCCTGACCTACAGATGATTGTTAGTGAAAACGTTCAATAGGAGGGAAGCTGCAAGGAAGAGCTCCTCTGTGTTTGGTCCCCTTCGCACATATGAGCCGCAAACAATTTGAATAGAGAGTACTGTCAGCAGGGTGAGACAAAGACATACCTTTAGTGAAAACGTGACAAGACAAGAAATAGCCTCCAGATGTTGGGCACTATGCCATTTCGTAATGGGGATCAAACGTGCTAGCCAATTGTTCCAACGCATCAATGTAGTGGGATTACAGTGAATAGAGCCAGGTGCAAATGGGTTACACCTGCCAATGAGAGGTGACTGAGGGCATGAAAGTGCCCTGCTCCTGGAGTTGAATGGGGTCAACTCGAAAGTGGAGAGGGACTTGATCTTATCCAATTGACTGAATTTTCAACCGCCCCTCATGGACCCTCGATCTCTTGATTTTTACCAAAGACTGCGCTCTGGAGTTTTTAGTTGTTTTTTTTTTTTTTGAAGACTCTCAGTTGAGTTTGTGGATGCAGCCGAACTAAAGGACCTACAGATGAACTCTGCCAACTAATGAACATTGCCAGAATCAACAGCACCACAGCTGGAATATCAGCAGGTATCGAAATAGAAATTTTCTATCATGACAATTTTTTAGTGTGGCATTTTAATATTGAATTTATTTTTTATTTTGTCTAGAAATAAAATGTCTTTTTGTCAGTTAGCTGTGTGACCTTTGATGCTACCAGGTCACGATGTTATAATCGCAAATTCATCTATTATTTTTACCGTATCTGTTTGGTCCTAAACATCTTATTCTACATGTAATATGTCCATGTTGCTCAATTTGTCTTCTCCCATGGTACTTTTTAAATAATTTTTAACGCTTTTTAAAACTGCAAAAATCTCTCACGTGATGCATTTGATGTTTGTGTTAAAAATATTTTTAAAAGTATCTCTATATCTGGAAAGTTGAGGCTATTGCTCTTTCCACTCAATAAATTTCTAGTGTAGTCTTCATTGTATCTTTGTTTTCTTTTAAAAATATTAAAATTTGATCCAATTCATCGCAAAAATTAAAAGATACATTATCTCGTCAACAAATACAGCTAAGTTTTCCATATCCAAAATAGCCCAAGCCTGTTTAACAAATGCTACAATATCAAAAAAGAAATCTAAAATTTTCAATTAAATTTATATTTTAATTACATTTATAGTTTCCTTTATCTAAATAGGAAAAACTTAAAATGTAGAAATAGTAAGAGAAAAAAATTATCAAACTGGAAACACAGTGTTTTTGTTAAAAGTCAAACATATGAAAGCACTTAGTGAAAAAGTGGTCCTATAGAACCTAACAAATAAAAAATTATATAACAAAACAAAGTATATTGCAGGAAATTTTAACTTTACAGTTGAACTGGAATACCATATGAAACAAGTTAATTAAAATTAAGATGACCAATGTTAAAAACTGTTGGCAACATTCAGACTTCATGGTAGTATTTAATTATAAACTTTCCTAAATTCAACCAGTTTGAAACAGTTTGCTTTGAATTAGACATATATTTTATACATAACTTCTTCTTCATTAGTAAAATAAGATGTACTCGAGAGTAACGAAAATTGTATGAGAAAATCCCTGGCATCCACCAGTCTGCCAGCCGCTTAATTCACCTCTGCATATATGTATATATTTTAATGGGAGAAAACTGTATATAGTTATAGTGATATGCAAATAAATAGAAAGCTAAAAGAATTCTATTCATTATAAAATTATGCTGGCTATTGTTAGTTGTAGAGAGTAGAGTGAATGAAAAATTAATTTTCAGCTTTTTTTGAGGAAGAGAAAACTTATGCATTATGAGCAGTTATTTATTGGCTATCATTTGTAGTTACTGGTAAAATTATTTTTAAAGAAGTATTATGGTAGTTTGTTCAAAAGATGTCAATCTATGGAAGACATATTTCTCAAAGCACCATTGTGAATTAAGGCACAAAATGAAAGAACCAAAAACTGAAGTTTTCAAAATGAATATTGTGAAAATAGAATTTGCAAAAGAGAACAGAATTTTTTTAGAGCCATCATTGTAAAAGTGAAAATTCCAATTTACTTAATTATTCCTTGAAATATCTAATGTCTATATTATTTACAAATATTTGTTAAAAAATTGTACTTTAAAATGAACAGTATAATGATGCTTTTAAATTTTGCTGTTTATAGTAGAAAATGTTATGATGCACTTTCACCTATGATACCAAATTTTATTGAAATACACCATGTGAAATGCATTGCTACATTCATAAAATGTTACATATATTGGTTTACATCTGATATTTCTACTCCTTGTCAATTTCAACTCTTTTTGACTCTGTTTTATTACTATATGACATCTATGTGAGCATCACTACAAAATTAAATTAGTTTCTCAAATATAATATTCTCAATTTGTGTTCTTTCTTATTTCTTTTTAATAGTTATGTGTATATTTATTTAAACAAAAACAGTCGGACCTCTATTTAACGAAGTCGGGAAACTCTGAAAAAAGTTTGTTCTATGTAAAATTTGTTAAATAGAGGTTCATCTTTCAATATACTTTATAAACCACATGAAACAAATTTTAAATTCATAAACTATTTATTAAAAAAGTAATTATTCACACCTTTTTGTTAATTAATATTTATTTCATAATCTTACCCATCAAAAAAGAAAGAAAAACTTCCAGGAAAATAAGAAAAAAAGAATGTCGAGCAATATACTGTATTTTCAACATTAAGAAAATAATTTTATATTAAAATTAATGGATTCTAAGGACATTTTCTCTCTCTCTCTAATTTAAAGCATACAAGTTATTTTAAACATACAGTATTTTATTATTAGAAAAATTCTAAACATACATTACCACATGCGTCCTTAAATTTAATTACTCAATCTGTAAATTTTGGATTTTTTTATTTGAAAAAAAGGTTTGTTTCATAATACGCTTCACATCTTTGCAATGCTCCAAAAATCTCTCCAGGGGTATTTTTCTGTGTCTTTTCTTAAATTTTTCTAGCCATTCATTGCTACCTAGAAATTAGTCACATCCCAATGCTTTTGAAAATTGAAGAGCTTTCTCTATTACAAAAGGTTCAGAGATCGGAACATTTGTAACTAGCATTGTGTGTATCCACTTTTAAAGTGTCTTGTTGACATCTTTGTACACCCATATTCTTAAACGTTTTGAACAAGAATTCGATGAATCATAATTTTGTAACTTATCTTCATTTTTTATAATAGTTGATCAGCTGTTTGGAGGAATACCAACTCTTAAAGCAATATCTTTTTTCTTGATACCTTAATTCCACTTCCTGAAAAATTAAATTTTTTGTTTGATGCTCAAGCACTTACATTTTGACATTTTTAAGCTACAAGAAACTAAATTACAAGTACAACTAATCAACACTACAAATGAACAGACTTGTTCAAAAACACAGAGACTAAAGACAACTCCACTGAGGGTCAAAGGGGATATCAAAGATGTTTCTAGTGAACTGGATAATGGGGGTTAAAGGTTGCACTCTTTGGATGAAATCCCCAGAATTCTATTGCTCTCAGCGAGTTAAGCACTTAATATAGCCTCTGTTCAAGATTCATGACCACCATAAAATATGTAAAAAAAAAAGAGAATAACTTGAAATGTCCAGAAATTCTTTAAAAATAGGGAGGGAAAAAATTTAATCAGAAAAAAAAAAGTTCGTTATATAGAAAGTGTTCTTGGTTCCAGGAAAAAGATCGTAATATGGAGGTTCGACTGTATTTTAGTTTTTGTCTGATTATAAAAGCCTTTATTAATTTGAAATATTTCATATAATCTTAAAGGCTTTTAAATAATTAGAAGCCTTTAAGATATTTAAGTACATTGGCTAGAAAATTTTTAATTTCTAAGACTGTAGGCAACTGTAAAAAATAAAGAGTAATGTACAATGTTTTAAACCTTATATACTTACAACTTTACAATCCTTGCTGAATATTTACCAGCTATAAATGATAAATTTTTAATAAATTATACTTTTTTACATGTCATAACTTTATACCATCTTCCTGTAGATAAAATGCTTAATTGATATCTATGCATACAATAAAATTATTATGTAACTAATGTCCTATAGGACTTGCTGCTAAATAAGCTTATTTTGGTTAAACAGGTTGAGAAAATTAGATGTCATAATATGAATTATAACAGTTTATATCTAAACGAAGTGCTGTTGTGTAGTTCATATTTACAAAATAAATTACTACATGATGTACTTAATTTTTGTAATGAAGGCATTAAAATTAAGAAGTTGCACTGTAGAAAAGTTTTTTTTTCCTACTGCTCTATATCTATGGTCAAATCAGTTTTTATACGTACTTTTGTACAGTCTCTATCCTTCAATTTTACCTATAAATATTTTTCCAAAGCTCTTCAAAACCATACAACACAATTGTTGTTGTTTATAGCATAAATAATAATTTCAGATATTGACTTTCCAGACTCTCTGATCGGAATATAATCAATACCTGCAGTTTTAAGAAATCAGGTGCAGGTCATGCTGAATTATGTTTTATCGCATCTTTTTTATCAGCATGCAAGGAGCAGTACACGTGAAGTTGATTGATTGCATGTGTTTGTCACAGTTCCCTTTCCAGTATTGTTCTGACAATTCAAAATAATCAAAAGGGGATATGACTGCCAGAACAGGTTTGACGATAATTTGGCTTGACTTTTTTTTATCAGGTATAGCTTCTTTTTTTTTTACTAACAGTCATGAGACCAAATCGGTATTTGGCATGAATGCTAATTTTATCTGTCGTTGATGACAGCTGAACATTTTCTGTCAATGTTCTCTTTAAAAAGTTTTACTACATTTTAGTGCAGAAAATAGGCTATCATAGAATGCTTGAAGTAAGTGACAGTCTAAGTCTTGTCTTGCAAATGTATATATGTTTTTTTATTATTTATGCATAACATTGTATGTGCTTTGTATGAAGAAAAGTTTATTCAGTTTTTAGTTGCTGCACGTGTGGGTCAGTCACTCAACAAATTAAAGGCAATCACTATCTCCTTTAGTTTGGGTTTAAAAGTTATCTAGATGTTCTGAAAGTCTTATCATACACAAATATGATGCAGCCTATATGTATTATATAAATATATAAAGCTATTTGATGACCAAAAATAATTGGAATAATCTCTACCCATGTTTCAGTTTTGTGGCAACTGTTATCTTTAGTAGTAAATAAAATTCTTTTATCAATCCTTTGCTTTGAAGGTGTTTATATTTTACCCGAAGCAAGTGAGATCTTGTAAGATTTGAATTGACATCTTTGATCTGTTGTGATTATAAATGGAACACTAAAAAAGCAACCCAGTTCACATAAAATGTTATAGTTTTAATGTCAGGATGTGTAATTTTTGAATTTTGTTTACACTATCAATGACTAGCAAGAACTATGTAAGCTCCTTTAAAGGTGGAAGCAATTCAATGAGAGAGACAGAGAGAGAGATCAAACAAAATGAGATCATTATCCAAATTATGTGGGTGTATTCTTGAATGTCTGAAGCAGTGCAGAATATGTCTACAAATGTTGGCAGTTAGCATGTTATGCATGGTTGAGCATAAGCTGTATAATCTTTGTTTAAGTTAAGAGTATCGTGCACACAAAAATGGTCAACTAGGTCTTGTTACCACAAACTACATAAACATACCTTTCAAGCATGTGTATGTATTTATGCTATGTAGAGCAAGTACTATGCTAGAAAAATATCTTTATTATTTATCTGGGTCTTACCTTATTAAAACAAACAATTACAGATAAACAAAATGTTTACATCAAAACATTTTAAAATATCTAGCTGAACAATGAGAGATGCTAAAAAAGTTATCACAATTTTTAAGAGATGTACGACTTCCTTCTCAATTCTTTAACAAAAAACTAATTTAGGGATATAACATTTCCAAAACTGCTTTTATTTTATTTGAGTATTGTATTTTTCTGCCATCTTGTTTGGAGCAAAAATAAAAATCACCACTAATGATTGGATATTCCTGGACATTATACAATACTCTTGTAAAGTCTTAAATTCAGATTATATTTCTAGTGATTATAGAAATGTATTTTGTTGGTAAACAAGTAGCTTACACCAGTTATTAATCTGTTAATTAATCCTGTAAAGCAGTTATCTGCATTATTACATGATTGTCATGTTTTTAATATTTCGGGAAAAAAATATTTTTATAAGCAGTTTTCTCTACCCATCTTCAGAATCTCAGAAATCAATTTTCTATCATTTAGTGTTTTCTTAAAAACTAGTCTTTAAGGAATTGGATATTTTATTCTATATTTAAAGAATCAATTTAGGTCACCCATCCGGTATAGTGGTTAGCGACGTTGACTGCTGTGCTTGTAGGGCCTGGGTTCGAATCCTGAAGAAGACATGAATGTTTGTAAATGTATAGTGCCTGCGCAGCATAGGGTTACTCTAAATAGCTGTCAAGCTGCAAGTCCTCTCATGAGATTGATGGAAGGGAAAGAGAGGTGGAAGGTCCCTGACCCTCCCCCAGGGTGTTCTCCATCAAAATTGGGGTGGAACCGAGCTAAATCGAACTGTCACATATGGTGCTCAAGGCTACACCGATGACAGGCGTACATCTAGCCCCTTGCCATGATGAATTTCATGGGCCTGAATCTGACGCAATCGAGATCAGGTGGCATATGAAACAAGAAGAAGAAAAAAATTTCTTGCATTTCATGATCTTTGATGTAAAAGTAGTTTTAAAGAATGAAATTATCATTTTT
>BMAV01024086.1:0-13817 GCA_019973955.1 Trichonephila inaurata madagascariensis | reverse complement strand
CGCAACTGAATGGATTATACAAAAAAAGCAAAAGAATTTTTTTAGTGTGAAATATCACCTTGACAGCGAACATAAAGTTGAAATTGTTTGATCGATACTTCACGAGATATTAATTCTACAGCCATCTACAAAATAATAATAATAATAATAATAATGGATTTCTTTTTCCCCAGCCTAAAATTATGAAAATACAGGTGGAAACTTGTAGCTCCTAGAAGGAAGTTAGATTCAACAATACTAGTGTACAGTGTTGTTTCATTACAATCGAATAATATTTTAAAGAGTTATTGTTTTGTTTATATTACTGTGTTATAATTGAATCTTTTATACTGGGCTTGGAATGTGATTCTATATGATGCAATGAGTCATTTTGTACACAATGGAAGTTAATTGAGGAATATTTTTACCATTGACTTTCGCTTAAAACACTGAAGGAGGGGGGAGTGTAACCAGTGGCGTAACGTTTACCCCCGCATCACCGGGAGGGGGCAGGACTCTAGGAGGTTCAAAGTCTGACTGACATCAAGTAAGTATTTAACTAAGTTTCAAAATATTAAAGGCACAAACTGACTTAACAGAGGGGCCCTAATATTCTCCGTTACGTCTCTGAGTGTAACGATATATATGCAAAGTATATATAATTTAATCAAAATTATACTTTCCTTTTAATCTTTACTTTGCTGTTTTATATTTTTGAATGTAAAGTGTAACAGCTCGTAATTTCCCAGAAAAGATCATTAAGCCTTAAAATTCCAATCCTTCTTTTTTTCAATTTCTTTTTAAATATTTTTAAGTCCAAACTTACTCACGTGTTACCTTCTATTCGAAACCTAAATTAAAAGAGGATGAATTAGAAGTTATTAAAAAATAAATAGATAACCCAATCCAAATACAAGGGCATTTGGCGTCGGTTTGCATTGCTGAGAGGTCGTTGAAAAATGTCTTCATGAACTAATAAAAACTGAATAACCAAAAAGTCTCCATACTACTTTCGAAACTTGTGTGTGTGTATATATACACATAAATTTTTATATGGATATAAGTCTTAGCATTAAAAATTCAATAATATTAAAAAACATTCTGTTGTTGTTGCTCATGCCACCTGTCTGACGTAGTCAAATCGAGGCCCACGAACATTCATCGTGGCAAGGGGCTAGAAGTACGCATATCATTGGCCTTGAGCACCATACAGGTGACAGTACGAATTAGCTCACCGAAATTCTCCGAAAGGACGATAGATGGTGACACCACCTATCTCCACCTCCACAATCTTAGGCATGGAACTGAATTGGAGGGAAATATTCTCTAGCCCCCTGCACCTGGGTTTCTGCTACGACTGCCAGCAAGGCTTTCAGACCCACTGATTTAACGAGCACGTACTCCGTGTGTACTCGGAAGGTATTTGGTGGCATCGAACACAGGCCTTCCGGTTTGGAGTCCGATGCTCTAACCACTAGGCTATCCACGACCCCCAAAAAAATTCTTATAACTCTCGCCTCTTGATTTAAAAAGAACAGGGGTTGAATATCTAAAATCGAAGAAGAATTACATTTTATGATGCCGTAATTCCCTCCTCCAAAGTGGATTCCCGCAAACTCTATTTTCGGTGGGTCTCAACTGAACAAAATAAACATGCCTGCCGAATTTCAAGTCTAAGCCAAATAGTTCAAAAACTGAATTTTTTCTATTAATAGGCCCCGTATCCCACTTTCCCCCAGTTAATTTTCGTAAGATCAGTTCTATTCAACAAAAGAAACATGCATACAAAATTTCTTTAGAGTAGGTCTAATAGTTCGAAAACAGGATTTTTTTTTATTTACACGTCCCATTGGATACAGAGAACCGCACCCTCCTTTAGGAGTCGGTTTCCGTAAAATTCGTCCTTAGCGGATCTCTATTCATCAAAAGAAACATTACCAATTTGAAGTATGTGGGTCTAATAGTTCAAAAACAGGAATTTTTTCTATAATGCCCCGAAACACCTTGCAATCCTTCTTGGGGGTCGATTTTCGCAAAATCTATTCTAAGCGGATCTAACTGCTCCATAAAAGGAACATGCCTGCCAAATTTAAAGTCTGGACAGTTCCGGAGATATCGCGATGGGTGAGTCATTTTTCTCCTTTATGCATAGATAATGTTTCGAAAGCAATTTCTAATCGTTACTAAAATTCTAATTATCATGAATATGTTACACTAATGATGCAAGGTAGAAATAATGCTTACGCCCTTTAAAAATGAATTTATAATATTTTTATTTATTCGAATTGCGTAAGACTACAAACCTCTCTCAAGCACCAACATAAGAACAAAGCATAGCGTGCAGGGTTAGTATCCTGAAGCAAAACATAGAACGTAATCTTTCTTTATCATTCCCTTTTTTCCTCGTTGCAGATTGCCTTCCTTCGCCGCAACCCCTCCTCCTGGTGGAAGTGCCGAGCGTCTGGGGCGTCCTAAAAATACATCTCCGGTCTGTTCCGCCCCCGCTCAATGCCGCCGGATCGATTGCCCTTGAAAGCTCGCTTCCCCGCATCACTCGCTCGGCGGGGGAAAAAACGACTTTTCATACGAAATGGGATCTCTTCGCTAATCTGACGCATCGATTGCTTCACAGGATAGTAATGGATGTCATACGCCTCAACTTGACTCTTCTCTTCTGGTTGACCGCTTTTGCCCTTCCACACACTGCACGCGCTAAGCCCGTCTTCTCGCCTAAGATTGGAAAATAAGCTTCGAGCCGGGAACACTCTCTTTCTGTATAAATATCCAATAAATAAGCAATTTTTCGCATGAATAGAAAACGGACTTCTCACGTTACATGCCAAAATGCAAGAGGTAATGCAGGTTTGATTTCAATTCAATACCTTTTCGAAATTTGAAATAATTCAAGCAAATATGCTACTGTACTCTTAAATAATTGGTTTATGCGCTGCAGATGCAGGAAAAACTTAAATTGTAGCAAGTAATATTAGGTTGGGGAAAAAGAAATCCATTATTTTTTTCGATAGATGGCTGTAGTGTCAATATCTTGTGAAGTGTCAATCAAACAATTCCAAAATTACGCTCATTGCCAAGGTGACATTTCACAATAAAAAATTCTTTTGCTGTTTTTTGTTTGGTCAATTCAATTGTGAGTTACAGGGTGTTAAAAATGGAAGTCAACAAAGAGAAAATCTGGTATATTTTACAGTTTTTCTTTGATAAAGGCGAAAATGCAAGCCAGGTGGCTAGAATTATGAATGGTGTTTATGGTGCCGATACTGTAACATCGAATTACGTGCAATTTTGGTTTCATCGATTCCGTTCAGGCATTTTTAATGTTAAAGATGCACCTCACACAGGAAGGCTCGTCGTCGAAAATATCGATAAAATTACAGAAATAATAGAAGTTGAGTGGCATGTTAGTAGTTGTACCATCGCCTAGGAACTAAAGTTTGACCGTAAAACAGTTTTAAACCATATGCGCAAAGTTCGATTCAAAAAGAAGCTCGATGTTTGGGTGCCACACCAATTAACACCAAAAAACATGGTGGATCGAATTTCCATCTGCGAAGCCTTGGTCAAACGGAATGAAATCGTCCCATTTCTTAAATGGATGGTGACTGGGGATGAGAAATGGGTCCCATACGACAATATTGTGTAAAAATGATCGCGTGGTCAAAGCGCGGTGAAGCAGCTCAAACGGTGACCAAACCAGGACTAACGGCAGGAAGGTTCTACTGTGTATTTGGTGGAACTAGAAAAGAATCATTTATTATGAGTTGCTTCCGTATGGTCAGACACTAAATTCATATCTCTGCTGTCAACAACTGGACCGTTTGAAGCTATCGATTGACCAGAAACGGTCAGGATTGGCGAGCAGAAGAGGTGTTTTGTTCCATCCGGACAACGCCAGGCCACACACGTCTATAGTGACTCGCCAGAAACTCGGGAGCTTGGTTGGGAAGCTTTAATGCATCCACCATATAGTCCGGACCTAGCACCAAGCAATTACCACCTTTTCTTACATTGCAAAACTTCCTGAGTGATAAGAAATTGGGATTAAGAGAAGATTGGGAAAATCGATTACAAGAATTTTTTGCCAATAAGGACCAAGACATCTATGAGAGAGGCATTATGAAGCTGCCTTTAAAATGGCAACAAATTATACAACAAAACGGTGTAAATTGGACAACCCGAAACATGTTAAAAAAAGTCTTGAATTTCATGCAAAAATAATAGATTTCTTTTCCCCCCAACCTAATATAAAAAAAATCTTTTTTAAGTCAATTCCTAGATCCACAAAGAAAATTTTTATTTTTTAGCTATTTTTTATTAAATAGTTACAATTAATATAAATGCGCATATATATAGGACAGAATCTCAACAATAAGTGGTAATTAATTTTTATTACCGTAAAATCCGGCGTATAATGCGCACTTTTAACACAAAAAATAAGATTAAATTTTACGGGTGCGCGTTATACGCCAAGTATAAAAATGAGAGCTTTAAAAATAAAACATAGAGATGAGCCTAGAAAAAAACTAAGAATTCTACATAGATTGAAATACTATTTATTTAAAATAAATGACATATCTAATGAACATAAAGTGTTGTAGTTCTAGAAGTAAATCATTTTTTCATAATCTTGGGATAATATTTCGAATAAATGACTTCAAAACATAATACCATTGCACACATACACTTCAAGCTCCTTCGTAAAAAAAAAAAAAAAAAAAAAAAAAAAAAAAGGGGAGCGTTATACGGCAAATATACCTAAAAATAAAAAAATGCAGCTTGAAAGTATGGGTGCGCGTTATACACCGGATTTTACGGTAACTATCATTAAAGTATTGTATTGTCATCAAAAACAATCGTGTCTATAAAATTTCAGTTCAACTGAATGCTTTAAAACTAGAGAAAAAAATCTTTTAAAGTTTTGACCCAAGTCGCGCTAAAAATGAAACCTGTAATTCTGTAATTCTTTAAATAATTAGTTACAGTCAATTCAATTTTAATTAATTATAATTAAATTATTGTATTTTTACCCAAAACTATAGTGTATAGAAAATTGCAGCTCAAACAAGCACTTTAAAATGTGAGAAAAAACCTTTTCATGTTTCGACACAAGTCGCCAAAAAGGATGGCAACGTGGCTGTATTTGTAATTCTTTGAATAATTAGTTTTAATCGATCAATTTTTATTAATTATAATTAAATTACAGTATTGTCATGCAAAATAATCATGCATATAAAATTTCAGCTCAATAGAGTGCTTTAAAATGTATTTTATTAACTATTGAAAATTCCACCAAGATAAATAAATATATAGAGAGTGTGAGCTAATAGAAAAAATTGAATTACTGGAAAAAATAATTATCAGATTGTAACTGGTCTATCCGTGAACCTTTAACTAATCCTCTTAGGGCAGTGTTTCTCAAACTGTGGGGCGCGTCCCCCTGGGGGGGCGCGAGCAAATAGAAAATAAAAGATTTAAAAATAATTAATTTACTCTGGAATGAATTAAAACAAAATACTTTCAGACATAGTAAAAAATGCACTTTTACTCTGATATAATTTATAGGCGATATAAGTCATCTCAAAAATAAAAACTTCTTCAATACCTAATTAGCTATCTTTGATCCAAAAAACCAAATAGAAAAGCTTTTATTTTATTTGCTGTAATCTCATGATAAGTGATTTTTACTACTCTTTCAGAGAAAAAACAAATCTCAGACCCAAAATCGAAAAAATTTAGGAACATTTCATCACTGTGATTATTTTTGAAATACTGCACATTATAGCTGTAATCTGTTTTTGCTGATAATCTGTTTGACCTTCTAAGTTATTGGTACAGTTAGTTATGACCCCTCTCTTATGTGTTTGTTTTCTAATTTAGGGAAGTTGTAAGTAATGTATTTATTAGAGTTTTATGATATTTGGAAAATCACGCAGAGCACTTTGAAGGATTACTTGGCCAAGACTTTTAACCCGGAAGTGGTCGCGCGGGACACACAGATTACAAAATCGTTAATTCTGGCAAAACTGTTTATTTGTTACCAAAGAAAAAAATTGAAAAGTTCTGGAAAGTAGGTAAGTTTACTTTCTCTTAATTAAATTATTCACTGGAATCACGATTTGTATCGTGTACAATAAAATAATTATAAAAGGATTGGGGTGACTCAGTCACCCCACGTGACCATAAACGCTAGTATCGAGTGTGTATCTTCCCCCGGGATAAAACATTTTGAAGTCTTCTCGCTTTAAATATTAAAAATAACACTATTATTCTTCATTGGAATTTTATATTATTTTTCATTGTTTAACATTAATTCTAAATGCTAATTCTGTGAGGCTTAAAATTACAGTTCGCTTAAAACTAATTATAATATGAGCATTCATTTTAAAATATCATTTTACATTTTCGTAAACATTGTCGCGCATTTGGGTTTACTCTCCTGACAATTCAGCTATTTATCAAGGATGTTTTAGTTTTTTAAAAATGAACTCGTTCGAAGAGCGGGTACTTCAGACAGTATAATTTTAATGTATCAGTGCTGCACAAGGTATTTTATAACTAATTTATAAATACTAAATTAAGAGCAAGTTTAATAAGTTTTAGCGACTTCCATGGGCTTGTCTTGTAGAGGAAAGTTTTTCAAAGGAAGGTTTACGATTAGAAATTGACACTCTGAGTACATTTTCTATATTTGGCTGAGATCTATATTTTGTCTTGAAAGCAGCCACCGCATTTTACAATCTGTTCCAATTTAAAAATTCGAGAAAAAAATATATATATATATTACTTAAAAAAGTTACTTATATAAAATTTAATATACTTATTTTATTAATTTGTACGGTTTATAATTAAGATCGTTTTGTAGCTTTAGCGTCAAAGTGCATTATTATTGCATTCAATACATTATTATTGTATAAGGGGCGCGATAAAAATTATGATTGAAAAGTGGGTCACCAGTATTGAAAGTTTGAGAAGCACTGTCTTAGGGTAAATTTAATTTCTTTTTAACTGTATGGTAGTGACTTGGTCTGTTATTTTTAGTGTCTTTCGTGTTTAAGTTAACACCATCGGATAAATATATACATACATATTATTAATCTCGAAAACGGCAAGACCCTCTGTGGTTCATAGTCTTGGAGTAACTGCTCGAAACTTAACCAGTTGGGTTGCCAGATACAATATAAAATATTTACAAAGAAATCCCACAGAGCCAGCCCCCAAACAGTATCCCCCTCCCAGTGTCCAAAACTGGTACAGGGGGGGTCTTACAAGATCAGGTTGACCCTTCCCAGGGGAAAAAAGCACTCGGTAAAGGGGGGTTTGGGTTTTGGGTAGCAGGAACCTCTTTTGATTTAGGTTGATTGATTGGATATTAACGTCGCACTGTTCAGTTACACGAGGGCTTTTGGCGACGGCCCCACGTAATTTTGAACCATGGTCAAGGACGTGGATGACACTTGAGCTGGAAACCCCCCCTAATTATCACACCACAAAGGGGAAGGACGTTAGAGTTCGACAAAATTTAACGTGCATCACTGCCCCACGGGTGTCTTTTTGTGGTACAGGGCCCGAACTCGTGACAAGGCAAGCCACGATCCAATACCTATACCCTGGCTACCACGGCCACCTTTTTTTTAGGGGAAAAAAAGAAAGGGTTTGGGTTTGGGCTCTATTGTGTCAGACAACAAAGAATGCTGGTTTTTTAATCCCACCCATAGAAACACCAATTTTTTTTGCCTTGTCGCTGCACAGGGATGAGTTTTTCTGATCGTTTAACTACAGCGAAAGGTCCATCGCAGGAAGATTGTAATGGTTTTCTGAGAGCATCATGTCTTAAGAATACGTGAGTACATTGGGAGAGTTCTGGGTGTACAAAAACTGTTTTACGTCCATATAAAGATGTAGGAACGGGTTTGAGATTATGCATGGTTTGTTTCAGTTGTTGCACAAACTCAGAAATATTTTTCGTACCCGTATCTTCGAAAAAATATCTGGGTAGACGAATGGTTGTTCCGTACACCAGTTCAGCAGCAGTAGCATTAATGTCCCCTTAATGACAGAGCGTAAGCCAAGGAGAACAAAAGGAAGGACTTGTGTCCAACGTGGAGCGGCGTGAGCCATGCGAGCGGCTTTTGGGGAAAACCGGGTGTACGCTCCATGAGTCCATTTGATGAAGGGTGGTACGGCGTGGTTCTTATCTTGCTAATTTCTAAGCACGCACATAATTCCCTACTGAGGTGAGACTCGAATTAACGGCCCCTGTCTGTTGTAATCAGACCAGGAACTCCAAATCGTGGAATCCACTCACGGATTACTGTTGCTACCACTGTCTCTGCTGTCATATCGGAAATAGGATATGCCTCTGGCCAACGAGAAAAACGATCAATGGCCGTAAGGCAATAAGCAATAAGAAAATCCTTGGGATGGAGGAAGGGGTCCAATAATATCCAAATGGAGTTGGTGAAATCGAAGCATCTGGAACCTTGAAATGACCGTTCACTATTTGTATGCCGTTGAATTTTAACTCGTTGACAGGGAATGCAGATACGGGGCCAACTGGGGATATCTTTGTTCAGGGAAGTCCATACGAACCTTTTAGAGATTATCTTTGTAGTAGCACGAATTCCAGGAGGAGAAAGGTTGTGCACTGCAAGAAAGACGTTTCGTCGGAGAGCGTGGGGCACATAAAAGGCGTACTGTACCCGTGGAAATATCACAATATATTTCGGTAGTTGATCCCGGTATTCGTAACTGTTTAAGCTGAAGAGTTTGGCTCGTGGCAGAAAGTAGTGCTTTTAATTCATCATCACCCTGTTGCATTTGTGCAAATTCCTCATAATCTATGGTACTAGGGGTAGCAATTGCTGATATACAAGAAAATGCGTCCGCTGGCACATTATCACACACACACACACAATGTCTGGGACGTATCTAATATCGGTGGTGAATTGCAAAATTAAATCTAAGTGGCGCAGTAGGCGTGGGCTAGCCATATCTAGTTTTGATGCGACGAATGTTAAAAGCTTGTGGTCGGTGTATGCGACAGTACGCGACCTCGATCATAAGGTCGGAAAATACTTGATAAAGTGAAATAAGCCGCTGAAGTTCACGTTTATCAAAAGCACTGTACTTAGTTTGAGTTAGTGCTAATTTTTTAGAGAAAAAAACCTGAAGATTTGAAACCATCGCTGGTGATCTCATTTAAGGAAGCACCAAGACCAAAGTCACTAGAATCAGTCATCAATGCGAGATCACCATCCTGTGAAGGATGAGCTAAAAGTGTAATGTTAGCTAGTTGATTTTTACATTGGTTAAATGCATTGTTAGCTTCCGCGTTTCATTGTATTTCCCGCTTATCATTTTTCTTTGAGTTTTTGAGAAATTCATGTAAAGGAGCTTGTATGTGTTCTGCCTTAGGTAAGAATTTTTGATAAAAGTTCAAAATACCTCAAAATTTTCTGAGGTCGCGAACTGTGTGTGGTAGGTTGTTTATAATTAGCGATGAGTGCTAATTTTTCAGGAAGGGGTAAGATACCATTTTTGTGTACAAGGTAACCTACAAAGGGGACTGAGCATCCGAACATGCATTTACTGGCGTTGATGGTCAAAACCATAATCACGCCTTTGTAAAACCTCTCACGTAAGCTTTATCAGAGTTGGCGTCTGTCGATGCAATTAATACGTGTCGTCTAAGTAGACGAAACAATAGTCTAAGCCCCTTAAGACCTCGTGGATGAATCGCATCCACGTTTGAGTGGCGTTACATAATCCGAATGGCATAAATCAGTGCTTCTCAAACTTTCAATGTTGGCGACCCAATATTCACAATCAGAATTTTCATCGCACCCCCCTTCAGTACAATACCAATGTATTGAATTAAAAAAAAATTATACTTTGACGCTGCAGCTACCATACAACTTAAACCTCTTAAGTATCACCAGCGTATATAAACTTCTCGCTCAGCTAAAGCGTTAAGTACCCCGGACGTATATGTACGTCTTTCCAAAATACGATCTTTTCTGTGCATTGTTATCCATAAAATTATTCCGAAGGCTTTGGAATGCAATCAAAGGACCTTGAAAGTATTTCTGAAGGATTTTGTTCATGTGTTCCTTTTCTTCCCCTCCCCATACATCACATAAGCGCGCCTACGTGAAAAACGGTGGCATTGGGGAGCGACTAGCGTACCTTTTAATTATCAATTAAAAAATTAAATTATAAACCGTACAAATTATCAACATAAATGTTAATTTTATATATGACAAGCCCATGGAGTCACTGGTATTTATTAAACTTGTTAACTTAGTATTATTAAGTTAATGGCAAAATACATTTTGCGTTTGATAATGTTATAAGTGTATGAATCAGTGTAAAAGTGTATTTTTTTGATATGTCATGAATGTATTTTGTTTGCTTAATTTTAGTAAATTAATAATTTTTTAAATAATCATTTGTTTTCGACTTTTCAAAATGCTCGCCCCCTCAAAGTTATCACGTTCTCTAGGGCGCGTCTCAGCTAAGTAAAACACTGGTATAAATGCACTTTAAGCCCCAGTTTGTAATTATTAAGCTGCTTATGCCTGTCAAAGCAGGATGAATAGAAATATGATGGTGCTTTCCTTGAATATCCAGTTTTAAAGAAGCTGTTTTACTTTTGAGATTTTCGTTAAAACTTGTTAAATTTGGAATATAGTATCGGTCGGGTCGAGTTTGTTTGTTTAGAGCACGATAACCACCGCAAGGACGCCCCGAGTTCGTGTTCTTTTTTAGAAATCATGTGCAATGGAGAACAACAAATAATTTTAGTGTATAATACTGATCGAGCATATATTGAAATTGTTGTTTTGCAGCTTCAGATTGTTGCGGATTTAATTTTCGCGCTCGAGTATGCACTGGAGACCAAATGTTTCAATGTAAGGAAATGTATTGTGTGATAAAAGCAAATAGCCTCACGGTTTGTTGTTCTATTCCTATTTCGTGAGCGCGAGGATGACTTCCGACGAAAGAATTGTTTATTTCGGAGCCGCGACATACGAGATTTGGTTGTACCCTACAATTTGGCTAATTCTCGAATTTCAGCGGATGTTGTGATGATGTGGTAACAGCAAAAGCACAGTAACGTTCGCGCTACCTTGTTCGCGATCTCGGCTAATTTATCTAAAGTTCCCGAAGAAACTGAAAGTAAGCAGCCCTGAATTTGGGATGGGAGACGCTGTAACCATAATTTTTTTAGAAATTCATCTGCACCGATAACTTGCGTAGCAAGTAGCTTGCTATCATCGCCTGATTGTAATTGGTTAAAGTTTATTTTTATTTTTTGGTGTTCCGAATCCGCAAATTCTCTAATTAAACGATCGGATAGCGTTATGTATTTATTTTCAGCCGGAGGTGAATAATGATATCGAAATTACGGGGAAAGTTTCCGAATCCAACATAGAAACGAGCGCTGTATTATTTTGTTTCATCTTGAGTAATTTGACTCAAAAAACGAAAAAGGGACTTTTCCCAAAAAAAATTAACCCCCCCTTTTGGAATTTCCCCGGGTGCCTTTTTTGGGAAAAGAACGGATAAAAAATGAACCGAAACCACTTGACAAAAGGGGGGAATTGAGAGGAAATTTTATATAAAAATGGGCCATTACATGAAAAAACAAATACATAAAGGGAAAGGTATAAAAAAACTGAAATACTTTTCGCGAAAAAATAGATAGCAAAGGATATTTAGAAGGGGATTATATTGAGGAGTTGCAAAAGAAACAAGGCGTGACAAAAAACGCACTTGGATTTCTTTTGCCATCCGAAATTTTTTAGGATAAATTTAAAGTCGAAGGTCTCCCCGTTCCTTAGTCACCATTATATTGAAATTTTGGGTCTTTTAAATTTAAAAGTGTCTTTCGTGTTTAAGTTAACACCATGGGATAATATATACACAATATTTATTATCTCGAGAAGGGCAAGACCCTCTGGTTTCATGTTCAGAGTAATTTAAACTCAACCAGTAGGGGTTTCTACAATATAAAATATTTACAAAGAAATGCTGGAGCGCCCAACTGTATTTTCATTGGAAAAATTTTTCCCGAAAAATGCTTTCTTTAGAAAAAAGAGTGATTTTATTTAAGCGTTGATATTTAGCTACGTGATGTTAGTCGATGGTTAGTCAACAGAGAGTCGCTGGATGGTCAATTATTGATAATTGGAGAATAAGTGATAAAATTAAGTTTTGGGTTAAAAGGTCAAAAATTTTGGGAAAGAATTACGGTAATTTCGGAAGTTTGTGTTCCAAGGGGGAAGTGGGGGTAAATTAAATTCACGAGTATTCTTAGGCCGTGCGATTGCTCTTCTAATTAGTTACGTAGTGTATTTCCCACCTTTAATTGCGTGGTTTAAGTCAGTGGGATAATAAATTTGAGTTTGAAACTGATTATGACTGATCTTTATTCGAGTCTCCAAAAAACCAAAACCCAGAACAGGGATGGGGAAACCCAAAGGCACGTGGGTTTTCAATGGTTTCGAAACAAATTATTTTGATTTACCCAAACAAACGGTTTTCATTTTAATTCAAAATAACAAAGTTCCCTATGAAGTATTATGAATAAACGCAAGTGATCAGTGGTGTTACTACAGATATATTCCGTCATTTCAAAGAATTGTACGTGTAAAGCCTCAAGACACAAACTAAAAAAAAAATCTTCAAGAAGGATTTCAACGCTTTTGACGCTAAACTGCATGTTTTCAGAAACTATATTATTATAAGAAACTACAAGTACTTCCCAAACTTGAAAACCGACGAAGAAAAAGTTATTGAAGAACTTATTTCCATAATTATTATGTACCCCAAAGTGACTTCATTTGATAAGATGAACTTGTACCAATTTGATTGGTTGGAAATTGAAGAATTTGAAATGCAACTCTGACTGATTTCAGTTTAGTTCAATATGAATTGAAAAATTTATTGAAGCGAGGAAAATGTTGGAATTGATTGAAACAGAGAAGTATTAACAAACAATACAAGTAAAGTGCCAGTAACGAAATTTTGGAAACATAGAATTCGATTTCAGACACATTTAACTGTTTGAAGAAGCTGGTTCATGCTATTTTAACCATATTTTCATCTACCTATGCCCGAGAATCATTATTTTCAGAAATGAATAACATTTAAAACTCACTTAGAAATAATTTGGCAGATGACTCTAATTCAGCACGCGTTTTGTTAAGAAGTCATTTTTCAATCCTAATGGTTTTTTTGTCATCTAATCTACCCAAAAATCACACTATATTACTTAAATTTGAATTAACGTTATCCAAAACAATGGTTTACAGTGCAAAATTATTTTTTAGTTGTAAAAAAGGTTACGAGTTTTAGTATTTAGTTTTATTATTTCCCCAAAAATCACTATTAAAATTTTTGGCCGGGGACGTCTAAACCACAAAACAATTTTTTTAAAAAAAGGCACGTTGATCCCAAAAAAATTCGCCACCCCCCACAGAAGGTTGTCACAAGATGGGTCAAATTTAAAATGCCTAAAGATGCTATGAACGTGTTTAATTGATACATAGTTTATTCAAATTGGACTTACAATTAGATATGGGATGCAACACGGCATTTCACGCAATTTTGAACCACAGTCACATAACATGCATTATGTTTAAGAAGTAGGAGCCAAGAAGTCATTGAGAAGTCTCTGGAATCCATTCTTCTGGAAATTTCTTAGAAGGCTATATAAGATACCTTTGATACAGGTCTAGTTAATCAATCGAGTTCAGAACGTGCTTGTGCGTTGGCTGCGATAAGACAAAGACTTTATCTCTTGGGGCTACGAAAAA
>BMAV01024085.1:0-65435 GCA_019973955.1 Trichonephila inaurata madagascariensis | reverse complement strand
GAAATTTTAAATTATGATTTGTAATTATGATTGTAAAATTTTTTTTTCCAATTATAATTTCTTATATTTTTTATAAGATCTGTATAAACGATTGATTTTTTTTTTAATTTTTAAAAACGTATCTTACGATTTTTTTTTTGGATTTTTATATTTTTGTAAACAATGTTATAAAACTAAAAAGGAAAACTATAATTGGTGGTTATTTAAAGGAAACAGTGATATTTTTATCCAAAAAATCCAAAAACAAAAAACTACCCCAAAAGCAAAAAAAATGCCCAAAAAAAAAAAAGGGGGGGAGAGAGGAGAAAAAAAAGATCACTGGGGTATCTGGGGGCGGGGAAACCCGAACCCCACCAAAAAAGGATGGGGACCCCCCTGGGGGGGGTTTTAACCAACGTTTAGTCGAAAAAAGAAAAAGCAACATAATCAAAGTATTAAAAAGAAATTTTACAAAAAAGAAATTAAATTAACGCAATATAGAATGAAAATCAAAATATTTTAATAAATAATTGTAAATTTTCTCATCTGAAAAAATTTATATTTGTACAATGTACATCTTGAACTAGTGGTCTGTGGCCTAGACGGGAAAAGAAAAAAAGATGAAATTTTATGAAAAGAGGTTCGAAAATAGAGAAAGGATCTTTTAGGGTCCCCCGGGTCGGACCCCCCGTGTTTACCAAGAAAAACCCCTTTGGGGAAAAAGAGGAAAAATTTAACTGGGGAAATTTTTGGGATTTGAAACCCTGCCACCAAAAGGTGGGGCACCCAAAGGGGTTTAAAAAGTTCAGAACATTTTTGATGAAGATTTATACACTGGTATAAAAACGGATGATTTTCTTTTTGTAATAATGAAGGCTTCGCAGAAAGATATGTTAAGATTTTACGGAAATACTATATGCTTGGATTTTACGCATGAAATGAACGCATTTGGCTCTGATTTAGCCACATTAGTTTTGGATGATAAAAGATAGGGATTTCTAGCAACATTCATTTTAAGCAACCCGAAAAAGATTCTAAAAAGCATTGACAGCTTTTAAGGAACATGCATTTATTTCTCCAAAAGTTTTCACGACGGATGATACAGAATCTTTTTTTTAATGCCTGGTAAACAGTTTTTGGTATTTCTCAGAAAAGACGATTGTGTGCATGGCATCCAGATTAAAGTTGGAGACGTAGTATGTCTAGGTTATTAACTAAAAAGGAAATCTAATTTGAACTGTACAAGATTGTTTGAAGCAGAGCTTCGAACCGGAACTGAGCAGAAAAAAATATCGGTTTATTTCGGTTCGATATTTCAGTCATTTATTATTCTAACCAACATATCAATATTTTCTAATTTAACTTCAACCATATAGTTATCATCATTAAATGCACACTGCTCCTCGATTTCCTATTTTGAGTATTTTGATGTTCACTAATACTTTTCTGTCTTTCAGTTTTGAATGAAACTACTCGTAGAATGAAGATTTAATTCATTTGAATGAACCAGAAGTGTAGATAATTCTTAAGAAAAATATCAGTCTGTTATATTTTTTTTATTAATAATACAATACAAATTCACTTAAAATACAATTTTGATATTCAGCAAATTTATTCAATTACTACGGACAGTGGGAGTTTATATAATTTCATTCTCAATTTATTAGAATCCGAAATTGAAGACAATATTGCATGTGTCGAAATGGATAATGAAAAGTTCGAAACTAGGGATTAATTTGAAGACGGAGTACTTTTTGATCATAACTTTTTTTAATAAACTTATCGGAATAAGATGTGCTACACATATGTTGTAACGAGCAGTTAAGACTTCATTGAAATCGGCGTTTTTTAAGAACTCATTTTAGATGCTCGGGGATTGGTGAAAATGTGGCGCATTCTATCTCCAATGATAAAATTTAAAGACGCTAATCTTAAGACCAACTTTACATTGTCCAACTAGATGGAATAGTACATATATGTTAAAATCTTTATTGGAATGGAATCATTTTACCTCATCTTTTACAGAAAGTAATTTAGATTATTATTTTGCAAGAAGTAAATGAGTGAAATTAAAAGTCAAAAATCAAAAATTATTCATTCAGAACTAAACTGATATACAGATGGGTGACAAAATAATACGAACACCGCGAAAATGGCATGGCCCATTTCAAAGACGCACAGCGCGCATGTCATTTTGCGTTGCAGTCCGCCGCCTAGCGGATTCGAAAGGTAATGTATCAGTCGCTCAACAGCTGCAATAGGTGTTGCACGCGTCTATTGTAATTTCTGAAAAACGCAATAATGACGGACCTGTCAGAGTTCGAAAAAGGTATGATTGTTGGAATGAGGTGCGCTGGTTGCTCGGTGACGGAAACAGCTAATTATTTGGGGCGTGCAAGAAGTACTGTATCTGCCGTTATGACAGCATACAAGAAGTGCGGGAATGTGGCGTCTGGCAAGCACAACAGTGGACGGAAAGAAAGCTTACCAGGAGGGATAAAAGAGTCTTAACCCGCATAGTGGCCCAAAGCGCAAGTAATCGCTATCCTCAATAACGTCTGAGGTGAATAGTCATCTTCGTAACCCTATTTCAACAAAAACCGTCCAAAGGGAACTGCATGCTTCGAACTTGTATGGAAGAGTTGCAATTCGTAAACCTTTGGTAACAGCACGTCATGCTTTACAGCGACGCCAATGGTGTAGAACACACAGACAGTGGACCTCCACAACAGTGGCAACAAGTCATCTGGTCGGATGAATCAACGTTCTCCCTATTCCAGACCACCGGACGAGTTTATGTGTGAGAACACCCAAAGAAGCATTTGCTCCTGAATGCATCATGCCGACTGTGAAGCATGGAGGTGGGTCCCTTATGGTATGGGGGGCGATATCTTGGCGTGGTCTTGGGCCACTTGTTACTCTGCATGGCAAGGTTCAAGCTGCCCACTATGTCGATATCCTGGGGATCAGGTGCATCCATTTGTCCAGACTTTATTTCCCGCAGAATGCCCATTTTATCAAGACGACAACGCTCCTATCCACAGAGCTAAAATCGTGCAAGAATGGTTTGCAGAGCATGAGGGGGACGTAGGTCATCTTTCTTGGCCCCCCTCAGTCACCTGATTTAAATATTATTGAATATTTGTGGGGATATTTGGAGTCAAAACTCCGTGCTCGATTCCCCATCTACGATTTCGGCATTAGAGACCGCTCTCACGAAGAATGGCTTCATATTCCATTAAAAGTTGTTCATGACCTCTATGCGTCCATCCCACGTCGCAAAGTCTGTAATTCAGTCAAAGGGGGGTCCAACTCCCTATTAATAAAGCATTTCTCCTCTTTCATAGGTGTTCGTATTATTTTGTTACCCATGTGTATATATATAACACATGGATCAATAAGTCCCGAGACTAACCCAGAGATTGCGCTCGTAGTAAACCAGTAACCAGGTCTTTCTAGAGTACTAACCTTTGCTTGAAACGTGTCAAAATTTTAAGTCGATCGGACCAGAAACAGCTGAGTTATCGAGGTTGGAGTAAAGTCGTTTTGTAGTTTGTTTAAAAAATGGAAAAAAACGAGTTTCGTGTTCTGATAAAACATTTGTTTTTTAATGAGTAAAAACACCTTGCAAGCGAAACAATGGATTGAAAAATGTTACCCGGACTCTTGTCCATCAAAAGCAACGATTTGTCGGTGGTTTGCCGAGTTTAAACGGGGTCGTACCGACACAAATGACGCAAAACGCTCGGGTAGACCTGTGGAAGCCGTTACACCGGAAAATGTGAGTGAAGTGACAAAAATTATAATGAAAGATCGTAAAGTGAAGCTCCGTGAGATTGCTGAGATGACACATATCATATGGAAGTGTATTTACTATCCTCCATGAAAAATTGAGCATGAAAAAGGTTTTTTCCAAGTGGGTGCCGCGATTGCTTTCGATGGGACAAAAACAGCAACGAGTCGATGATTCAGAAAGCTGTTTATCGCTATTTACTCGCAACAAAAAAGATTTCTTGCGTCGTTACGTGACCATGGACGAAACATGGATACATCACTACACTCCAGAGTCGAAGCGGCAGTCATCTGAGTGGCGCGCAGCTGGCAAGCCGCCCAAGCGTCAAACCGGCAGTCAGCTGGCAAAGTCATGGCGTCGTTTTTGGGATACGCATGGCGTGATTTTCATTGACTACCTCGAAAAAGGTACATCGATTAACAGTGATTATTATATTGACTTGCTGGTGCGTTTGAAGGAGGAAATCGCAAAAAAACGACCACACTGCGAAAAAAAATCCTTTTCACCAAGACAATGCCCCCCTGCCACAAGTCGATGAAAACAATGGCAAATTGACGATTCGGCTTTGATCAGCTTCCCCACCCCACACTCGCCAGATTTAGCCCCAGTGACTACTGGCTCTTTGCTGATCTTAAAAAATGCTCGGGAAAAAAAAGATTTGGCTCAAATGAGGAGGTCATCGCTGAAACTGAAGCTTATTTTGAAGCGAAAGATAATTTTTTTTATAAACATGGTATTGAAAAATTGGAAAAGCGTTGTGTGTGGAACGATTGTATCACCCTAAAAGGTGATTATGTTGATGAATAAAAAAAAATTTTGCAAAAAAATGTTGTTTTCATTGTTAGTCTCGGGACTTATTGATCCATATATTTTTTTAGTTGAACCGGAACGAAAAAATTCCGGCTCTAAGCCCTGGTTTGAAATCTTCGAGTAATAACAGATGAAGAAGCTTTTAATATAATGTTTATATAAGCACTGAAAATGTTTGATACTGATATAAAAGAATTAAAAAAATATTTTGAACAGACATACAGTAAGCGAACTGAAGTATGGACATAGAGTCACAAGAATTGATGCGAGTGAGTGTGGTGTTTTAAGGCGCAATAGCCAATTTTGGCT
The DNA here is from genome assembly GCA_019973955.1 of Trichonephila inaurata madagascariensis. Lineage (NCBI taxonomy): Eukaryota > Metazoa > Arthropoda > Arachnida > Araneae > Nephilidae > Trichonephila > Trichonephila inaurata. The sequence goes on along the minus strand of BMAV01024085.1, from coordinate 60,544 downwards.
ATATTGCGCCAAACATTTGTTAAACTGTTCTTAAAAATACAAACAAAATAAAAATACAAGCACATATTTTTAACTTTGTGCATGCCTACAAGTGGTATGGAAAAAATACCAATAGAGAGGTATATTGAAAGTAAGCATAGGACAATAAACTATGTGTAACTCAAAGGGGAAAAAAGTCAAGCGACTTGATAAAGCATTATTTAGTTTAATGAAATTTGTAAGAGATAAGACAGACTTATTTCTTTGGAGAAAGGTAAGTGAGTGATTGTTGGGGGTTATTGGTGCAAGAGCCAATTTTGGCCAAACTGCGCCACACAAACACTCGTTAAAACATTAAAAAAGTTTATAAAAAATTTCTGTTAAGAAAATTTAAAATCTTAAAATACGTATAAAAGTCATTCTCAGTATATTTAAAAAACAGATTGGTGGGTAGAATTCGCACTAAGTTTGACAGGTATTCCGAAAAAGTTATTTTTAGTGTCTTGTAGGAGTTAAAAGTAATTCTCCCTTGTAATACGTTTTTCCAATTTTTTTCACGTAATCGGGATTAGATATAATTTCATCTTCCACGTCGCGTAGAAAATCATTTCTTCCTCATCCGTACTATACTCATCAGGTGCTGATTTTCGCGGTCTATGTGGAGCCATTTTTATGTCTAATATTGTTTTACGTAATTCTTTTTTTCTTTTCCTATCCTGAATTTTTCTTTTTTTTTTTCGAATTCGAATTCTCTATTGTTGTAGAGCCGGAAGGGGGTTGAGTAGTGGAGTTGGATGAGGAACCGGACATGGATGATGAAGCTTTAATAGGGGTGAACATATTGTTTGTGGTGGAAAGTGCGTCACTAGATACAGGAATAGGTGGTTGAGGTTCAGTGAGTGAGTGAGTGAGTGAGTGAATTTGGGGTTTTATCGCGCAAGAGCCAATTTTGGCTATACTGCGCCAAACATATGTTTAAATATTAAAAGGTTTATAAAATTTCTGTTAAAAAATTTAAAATCTTAAAAAAAAGTATAAAATTCACTTTCAATATATTTAAAAATTCAGATTGGTGGGGAGAATTCCCAACCAAGTATGACTGGTATTCAGAAAAAGCTATTTTCTCTGTCTTGTAGGAGTTAAAAGTAAATCTCCCTTGAAATAAGTCTTTCCATTTTTTTTCACATAATTAGGATTAGATTCAATTTCATCCTCCACGTCGTATATTATCATTTCTTCCTCCTCCGTTGTATATTCATCAGAAGCTGGTTTTCGCGGTCTATGTGGAGTCATTTTTATGTCTACTATTGTTTTAAGTATTTCTTTTTTTCTTTTCCTATCCCGAATTTTTCTTTTTTTTTTTTCGAATTCAAATTCTCTATTGTTGTAGAGCCAGTAGGGGGTTGAGTATTGGAGTTGGATGAGGAAGCGGACATGGATGATGAAGCTTTAATAGGGGTGAACATATTGCTTGTGGTGGAAAGTATATTACTAGATACAGGAACAGGTGACTGAGGTTCAGAGACGGTAATTTCTGTGGTGGATGGCACGAGTTGGGCTTGTGTTGAAGATGATGTGGAAATAGTAGTGGATATTGATATATTTGTTTTAGGGAGTGGTTCGAGTAATTTTAAAGGTGGACATTTTATTTTTGTTATATTTTCATCTGTTTGGGCAGCATTTATGGTAGAGGATTTGGCAGCTTGAGCGTATGTTTGAGATAACTGTGGGACTATTAATTTACGTGCTTCCGGATAAGAAATATTTTTATTTGTTTTTATCTCTTGTATTTGTTTCTCTATTTTCCATTTAGGGCAAATTTTGGAATCTGATGGATGAGGTTGTGAGCAGTTTATACATTTTGGCTCTAGAATGCAATCTGTGGAAGCATGTCCAGCAGACGCACATCTAGAGCAAGTAAGTTGACCGCGACAGGAAGTTTGTGAGTGTCCGAACCTCTGGCATTTGAAACAGCGCAGAGGGTTCGGTATGTAGGGACGAATCTTACAGTTTAAGTAGCCTGCTTTTATTGTAGACGGAAGTTTAGGGCTATTAAATGTTAGTATTAAATGTTTTGTAGGAATTATTGTATTATCTTTTTTTATAGTAATTCTTCTGACCTGAATCACACCCTGATCAGAAAACCCATCAAGGATTTCCGTTTCAGAAGTGCTCAACAAGTCAGGTTCAGAAATGACACCTCGGGAAGTATTAAGTGATTTGTGAGGACTTACTGTTACAGGAGAATCAAGAAAAGATTTGGCTAGTAAAAATGACTTAGTTTGGAGTGCAGAGCTTGTTTCAATTAATAAATCACCGGATCTTAAACGTTTTACTGACTTAGGTTCGCCACCTACTCCAATTAGTGCTTTATGAATAGCAAATGGCGATTTTTTACACATATCATTGTTTGGCAAGGATAAAATTAAAAATCGTGAATTTTTAGTTTCATCGACGTTAGGTTTGTTGGGTAATACGAGGCCTTTACCCGGGCACAGCAGCATTGGATCCATAAGAACGCGTATACAACTTCATCCTGGCGTGCCTCCACCCACCACGGAGTCCAACAAGGGAGGCAGTGTGCCGGTCATCTGGCCAAAAACCAGGCACGGCGCTTACCCAGAGTACACCCAGAATATAATGCTACAGTCCAGGGCGAGGATCCAACGGGTAAACCCGACACCCCTTATCTGCAGCACTAACCCTACAGCAGTGTCTCTTCGGGGACACCGAAGAGAGGTACTACCAGCCGATTGACAGGGGCGGGCTCACTCCTGCCACCCGTCTACAGTGAAGCGTGGGCCAAAGGGAAGGTTGAGGTTCAGAGACGGTAACTTCTGTTGAAGTGGTGGATGGCACAAGTTGGGCTTGCGTTGAAGATGATGTGGAAATAGGAGTGGATATTGATATATTTTGTTTAGGGAGTGGTTCAAGTAATTTTAAAGGCGGACATTTTATTTTTGTTATATTTTCAACTGTTTGAGTAGAATTATTTATGGTAGAGGATTTGACAGCTTGAGCGTATGTTTGAGATAACTGTGGGACTATTAATTTACGTGCTTCTGGATAAGAAATATTTTTATTTGTTTTTATCTCCTGTATTTGTTTCTCTATTTTCCACTTTGGGCATAATTTTGAATCAGCAGTATGGGGTTGAGAACAGTTAATACATTTAGGCTCTAGACTGCAATCTGTCGAAGCATGTCCAACAGATGCACATCTAGAGCAAGTCAGCTGTCCTCGGCAGGAAGTTTGCGAATGTCCGAACCTCTGGCACTTGAAACAGCGCAGAGGATTCGGTATGTATGGGCGTATTCTACAGTTCAGGTATCCAGCTTTTATATTTGTTGGTAGTATTGGGCTATTGAAAGTTAAATTTAAATGTTTAGTTAGAATATGTGTAGAGTCTTTTATAATAGTGATTCTTCTGACCTGAATAACACCCTGATTGGAAAAACCCTCGAGGATTTCCGCTTCAGGGGTGCTCAACAGGTCAGTTTCAGAAATGACACCACGGCAGGAATTAAGTGTTTTGTGTGGACTTATTGTAACAGGACTATTTAGGAAAGACTTCGCGCAAGCAGAAATGACTTAGTTTAAGAGCAGAGTTTGTTTCAATAAGAAGATCCCCGGAACGCAATCTTTTAACGGATTTCGGTTCACCGCCTATTCCGATGAGGGCTTTTTGTATTGCAAATGGTGATACTTTGGACATTTTGTGTTAGGAAGCGAAATTATTAAAAATCGAGTATAAGTTGCAATCTGGTCAATGGTAAGATTGGGTAAATTAAGGCCCCTTTATCCGGGCACAACAACATTGGATCCATAAAAACGCGTACACAACTTCGTCCTGGAGTGCCTCCACCCACCACGGAGTCCAACAAGGGAGGCAGTGTGCCGGTCATCTGGCCAAAAACCAGGCACGGCGCTTACCCAGAGTACACCCAGAATAAAGTGATACAGTCCAGGGTGAGGATCCAACGGGTAAACCCGACACCCCGTATCTGCAGCACTAACCCTACAGCAGTGTCTCTTCGGGGACACCGAAGAGAGGTACTACCAGCCGATTGACAGGAGCGGGCTCACTCCTGCCACCCGTCTACAGCGAAGCGTGGGCCAAAGGTATTCCCAGGACACCATTTTCCTCCTTACGGGACGCCGCACACGGCAAACATCCGGGTTGATTAATCAACGGTGTTAATTGAACACAAATAAAGCAAAATAATTGGAGAAAGGTATGGTATCATCAAAATTAACCATAAAAGAATAAAAATGACCAAAATTTAACCTGCTTATGCATTCAAAAGAATGAAGAATGGTCAATTAACTCTACAAAAGGTAAGGAAATATACGTTGTTAAAAAAAATGTTACATGCTCTAAATAATACATTTTAACGTGCAGGGAATAAAATTTCTGTGGAATACGAGGTCTGGCTATTAAATAAGAAAACTGCACGCCTAGAAGGGTGGGGAAGAAAAGAGTACTGCGTTGGGTATCTGGAAATCTCTATTCACGTGCCAAAACCAGTTTTCGTCACTTTTATAGTATTTGTGCAGTAGCGGTTTGAAACGAACGTGTTTTTTTCTCGTGCCGAAAACCATGTGTGCCGAAAAACAGGAGCATAGTATCAATCTCAAATTTCTCGTTAAGCTGAAAGAAACTCCGACTGAGGTAATAAATTGTTGCAAGAGGCCCATGGGGACAATTCTCTATCTCGTGCGCGTGTTTCTGAGTGGTGTAAGCGCTTCAGTGAGGGCCGAGAGAGCACTGAAAATGACCAGCGCTCAGGTCGCCCTGTCACTGTTTCAACTCCGGAAACAGTGATCAATGTGAGTGAATTTGAGGTTTTTTGGCTATACTGCGCCAAACATATGTTTAAACATTAAAAGGTTTATAAAATTTCTGTTAAAAAATTTAAAATCTTAAAAAAAGTATAAAATTCATTTTCAATATATTTAAAATTCAGATTGGTGGAAACAGTGATCAAAATCAACCAAATTGTGCGTGCAGATCGTCGAATGAGCATCCGGATGATTGCCGAGGCTGTAAATGCCGATAAAGAAACGGTTAGAATAATTTTACACGAGGATTACGCATGACTAAGTCTGTGAGTGAGTGAGTGAGTGAATTTGGGGTTTTTAGGCGCAAGAGCCAATTCTGGCTATACTGCGCCAAACATTTGTTTTAATTTCCATAAAGCTTTTTAAAAAACAGTTAAAAATTTTAATTAAAGATATAATTTATATATATTTAAGCATAAAAATTCAGTATAAAATTTTTAAAAATTCATATTTAATTGTTACATTTTATTAAAATGGCAAAAGTGTGAAATAAAAAACATCGAAAATAGTTTAAAATATTAACCATTCTATCTTGATCTAAAAAAGATTCAAATCCAATGTATGAATTTTAATTTTTTCGATTTCTAGTAGGAGTCAGGAAATGAGAAAAACCAGACTTTACATGAGAATTCATTAATTTTTCGTCTACATCGTATATAATCATATCCTCGTCTTCTGAGTCATAGTGAATGTAGCTTTTCTTAGGTGTGTGAGGTGTCATTTTAATTTCAATTTCTGCCTTTTGTTCTTTTGCACGCCTTTTTCTATTTTTTGAGTTTTGTTTTAATCTCTTTGGAATTTTAGAAGTGTTAGTAGGTTCATTATTGGATGCACAGTATCTGCTGACTGATGGGGAAACTGATGGCTGAATTTCAGTTGATAGTGCAGCAAATTTATTGGAAGTTGTAGGAAATAAACGTGTATCGGTTTTTAAATCTGAATGGGAAGTATTTAAGCTATTGCCAGCGGAAGTAGTAGTAGTAGTAAGAATGGGTATTGGTAACAAAGTTTCACTTTGTATTGTTGGTAATATTGCAGATGTGGAAGGTATGTCATTAGATATAGGAATAGTTGGCTGGGGTTCTGATACTGTAGATGTCGAAGATAATTGATTGACATGAGCGGGCTCACTCCTGCCTCCCGTCTACAGCGAAGCGTGAGCCAAAGGACACCATTTTCCTCCTTACGGGCGCCGCACACGGCGAACATGCGGGTTGATTAATCAACGGTGTTAATTGAACACAAATAAAGCAACATAATCAAAGTATTGAAATAAATATACGAAAAAGAAATTAAATTAACACAATACAAAATGTAAACAAAAATATGTTAATAAATAGTAAGTCTTTTCAATAGAAAAAACTAAATTTGAACAACGTTCATTTTGTAGCATAGGTCTGTGGTCTGGACGGGAAAAGAAGAAAAGAGGAAATAGCATGACAAGAAAGAGGGTCGAATATAGAGAAGGATCACTAGGGTACCCTGGGTTCGTGAAGCCCATGTTTACCAAAGACAGTAAACCCCTTGGGTGAGTGAGTGAGTGTAGGGTTTTATGGCGCAAGAGCCAATTTTGGCTATGCTGCGCCAAACATTCTGTATTTCTATAGAATGATTATATAATATCTTCATTAAAATCACAAGAAAATCTTAGCTCTATTGGAAATTTTTAAAGATACATGCCCCATAAACAAAGAGACTTATTTTTGGCCTTTTACTCCTTCGAATATGTCCTATAATGTAATTTTGATGAATTAGTATTGTATAATGTACCGACAAAAATGCGGTACATATTTTCTTAGTTGTTTAAGGAAAGCAAATTACTGAAGCAATAACTCCGATTTTATTTAATTTTACAGGCAACGCACGTGGAATATAATGCAAAGGAAAATATCTTTGGCACCAAAAATTTCTTTTTTGGATTCGGTGTCGGAGTTTTGATTATTATAGCTCTCATCGTATTCATAAGCCTTTTCGTGTATCTGTCATGGAAGATGAATACGGAAAAAGACAATGATGGTGGCGTTCTTCTCATCAATATTTATCGGACATTTCATGGGTGATATTCTCAGCGTGATTCATGCAACTGTCATTAATGTTTTTTTAAAAAATACAGTAATGAAATATCGCTTATCATTTGTTTGTATCCTGCATTTAATGTACTTCGATGATAAAAAAATATTTTGTCATCGAATACAACATGGTTTATTTTACTATGTGTTTTCAATGATTAATGCCAATCTCCAACATGTATTGTAAACAAGAAATCTGATGCATGTACATGTATATATATAAACATTAATAAATTCTTTTTTCTTTTACTTGACTATTCTCTTGTTACGACTTAATTCCAAGATTTTTAAAATTATTTTTGAGTTAATTTAAACACCAGGAGAGTGGCCAGTTTTAGCCCCTTCTCTATAAGTACGATTCGAAAAAAAGACGGAAGAATCCCCAAATACTTTCAGCTAGGAAATTACAAAGGGGACATAATAGGGATGTTATAATAGTGTGCTAAAAGAAAGGCTTATAATAGTAGTTATTTTTAGAAACTGCGTTGGTAGTCATTCACACGTGCATTCGACAGCTGTGTATTTGAGGGTTAAGGCGTGGCCGCCCCCGCAACCCCTTTTTGACTCCCAAGGATTCCACCGACCGGAGGATGAAACAAGAGAGCTCCAAGAGGGCCGGATCCCCGAGAAAGGCGGTGCTGCACCTCCCCCCAAATTAAAGTAAACCCCTTGGGAAAAGATCACTATGGTACCTCGGGATTGTGACACCCGTACTCACCTAAAGAAGGTGAGCCTCCTGAGGGGTGGGGAGCATTCGAATGTGAAATAATTTTCATAATAAAACCCTTTTTCGTAACCAGTCTCGTTATTTAATAGCCAGACCTCGTATGTGCAAAAATATCAATTTTATTTGCAACAAAACCATGAATGAAATCAAAAATGCTATTCAAGGAGATGAAAGACTTAACATACATTCGCGTATAACAGATGACGAAGAAATAATTATATTTGTGAAAATCAAAAAGTTTTGAAAAAAGAAGCACTTATGTGGATGATTTGAGAGCCACATATACTAAAAAGGAAATTTCGGAAAGAATGCATGTTAAGTATTCTCTCATAACATTATGATAATATTTCAAGTTTTTTAAGAAAGGCTGTTAATTAGAGACGGTACATTAAAAAAAAAGAGAGAGAGAGAGGTAATTATTCTGAATAAAACTATTGTCACCAAAACTTTCAAACCATATTTATACAGAAAATGTTTTTATCAACCATTGATTGTTTATCTTTTACGTTCATTTTTACTATTTGTTTAATAATATTTGACATATGATTTTAAAAGTTATTTTAATTTTTTTCCCCTTCATTAAAGGAAGTCCATCAGTAATTTTTTTACATCTGAAATGTTACCCTACCATTTATATTTTGTTGGTCACAATGTATTATAATTTCCCATTTTTTTAGAGTATTTAAAATAAAGATAACGAGACTGGCATTCATGCTTAGTTAGTATACTCGGTCTAAACTCTTATACTTTATAATGGTATATGTAGTATCGATAGAGAGTTCATTTAAAACATGTCTTCTTTTTAGTTTCAAATAGTTTATAACCTCACTTGAAATATTCAACAATTTCATTAGAACTAGAAAAAGTTTGAAGTATGGAGTATCTTGAAAAATTAATGAATATGTTTAAAGAGTTGTAATTGTTAGTTTTTAAAAATATGGTATCAAGGGTTTGATTAAAAAGCAGTTTTCTTAACAACTTGTGATACATTCTTTATTTTAAATCTATTAAGGCACATTATTTGTATTATGTAAAGTATGAAATTGTTTTCATGTCATTCCTGTTCTTTATTGTAGAATCGTGAAAAAACAAAAGAAGATACTCATGATCAAAAGGTTTTTTTAACTCTTGTCAACCTAAGAACATTTCCTAAGCAGACTTTTATAAAGTGCACAATTATGCTGATTATTTTTTCTGTATCAAAAAGATAATTTACAGTTACTGAACAAATTATTCCTTGCTTTTCATATTCAACAAATCTTTTACATTATTAATATGTACACTATGAACATATTGTAGAGAAAATAATTACTCGTATTTTACCTTGATAAATTTAAGAGAATTCACTGTTAATTTAATCTAGAAAATATTGTGTGTTTAATAAACAATATAGCAATATTTCTTTGAGTAAAAATCATTGTGGGGAATGAGAATCTCATTTTCTTAAAGCAGTTTAACTTTTTTAATTGTTAGTTAAAAAAGAAAATGGTTACAAATGTTCTGGCTGTAAAGTAGTTTTTGTTAACTACTTATGTTTATTTTAAATCTGTTAAGGCAGTTTTTGATTTTTATCATTTAAAATATGAGTTTCTTTTGATGGCATGACGTTTCTTTCCTGTAGGATCATAAAACAGCAGATAAATTCGGGATGATGAATTCTTTTTGCTTGTCAACCTGTGAGCATTTGCCAAGCACACTCAGATGTAATTAATGTTTTTTTCATCTAATGTGTTTTTCTTTCAGTATCAAAATGTTTACTGTCACAGAATAATTTATTCATTGCTATCCAAATTAAAACATATATTGGGTTGTTCGGAAAGTAATTTCGTTTTTTCCCGACAGAGAATTTAATTGTATTTTTTTACACCCAACTTCACATTTAAGCCGCATAATTTTTATTTGCTTTGAGAGCTCATATATCATTTTCTGTGTCTCGTCGGAGTTAGAAGTAACGATCCTTTGTAATGCATTTTCCCATCTTTTTTCTCATAATCGGGATTAGATTCAATTTCTTCTTCCGCGTCATAGACAATCATGTCCTCCTCATCCGTTGTATATTCAACAGGTGCTGGCTTTCTAGGTTTGTGTTGAGCCATTTTTATGTCTATTACAGTTTTAAGTAATACTTTTTTCCTTTTTCTGTTCCGTTTTATTTTTTCCGAAATCTGTGTTATTGTAGAGGCAGAAGGAGGTTGAATACTGGAGTTGGATGAGGAAGCGGACATGCTTGATGAAGCTTTAATAGGTGTGAACATATTATCGGTGGTGGAAAGTACGTCATCAGGTATAGGAGGTGGTTGAGGCTCTGACACAAGAATGCTCACACACCCTGGTCTGAAAATCCCTCAAGGATCTCAGCATCAGAAGTACACAACAGGTCAGGTTCGAAAATGACACCTTGACAGGAATTTAAAGATTTATGAGGGGTAACTGTAAGAGGAGAATCTAGAAATGTTTTTGCAGACAGATAAGATTTTGACTGAATGTTTGATTTTGTTTCTATAAGTAAATCACCTGATCGCATTTTTTTAACGGATTTTGGCTCGCCTATAGTTTGGGAGAGCTTTGAAAATAGCAAAGGGGTTTTTTTTAGACATTTCATTATTAGGCAGTGATAGTATAAAAAAACGTGCAGTACTGGCAGTCTGTTCAATGTTGAGAGTTGTGGGTAATACGAGGCATTTACCCGGGCACAGCAGCATTGGATCCATAACAACGCGTATACCACTTCATCCTGGCGTGCCTCCACCCACCACGGAGTCCAACAAGGGAGGCAGTGTGCCGGTCAACTGGCCAAGAACCAGATACGGCGCTACCAGAGTCACCCAGAAGATAGTGATACAGTCCAGGGTGGGGGATCCAACGGGAAAACCCCGACACCCCTTATCTGCAGCACTAACCCTACAGCAGTGTCTCTTGGGGGATATGAAGAGGGTACTACCAGCCGATTGACAGGAGCGGGCTCACTCCGCCACCCGTCTACAGTGAAGCGTGGGCCAAAAGGGAACGCAGAGGTATCCCTGGCCACTAACCCCCTTTTATACTGGAGAAGCGTGGGCAAAGGGAACGCAAAGGATCCCCAGAACACCATTTTCCCCCTTACGGGTCGCCGCACACGGCAAACATGCGGGTCGGAAAATCAACGTTGTTAGTTGAAAACAAATAAAGAAACATATTTAAAGTATTTAAAGAAATATACGAAAAAGAAATTAAATTAACGCAATAGAAAATCTAAATCATAATATGTTAATAATAAAAAGAAAGTTTTTTCTATAGAAAAAACAAATTTGAACTAAGTTCATTTTGTAAGATTGTTCTGTGGTCTAGACGGGAAAGGAAGAAAAGGGAAATTTGAATGGCAAGGAGAAGGGCCGAAAATAGAGAAAGATCACTGGGGAAAATCCTGGGTTCGTAGCCCATGTTTACCAAAGACAGTAAACCCCTTAGGAAGAGAAAAAGATCACTAGGGGCACCTCGGGAGCGTGAAACCCGTACTCACCTAAAGAAGGTGAGCCCCCTGAGGGGCGCTTACCTGGAGTACACCCAGAATATAATGCGACAGTCCAGAGCCAGGATCCAACGGGTAAACCGGCACTCCTTATCTGCAGCACTAACCCTACAGCAGTGTCTCTTTGGGGATACCGAAGAGAGGTACTACCAGCCGATTGACAGGAGCGGGCTCACTTCTGCCACCCGTCTACAGTGAAGCGCGTGGGCCAAAGGAAACGCAGAGGTATCCCTAGGCTATCAATCTCCTCCCTACGGGAGAAGCGTGGGCAAAGGATCCCCATAACACCATTTTCCTCCTTACGGGACGCCGCACACGGCAAACATGCGGGTCGAAAAACCAACGTTGTTAATCGAAAACAAATAAAGTAACATAATCAAAGTATTAAAAGAAATATACGAAAAGAAACTAAATTAACGCAATACAAAATGTAAACCATAATATGTTAGTAGTAAAACGTAAGTTTTTTCATCAGAAAAAACAAAATTTGAACATAGTTCATTTTGTAACTTGGGTCTGTGGTCTACACGGGAAAAGAAGAAAAAGGGAAAATTTTTGAATGGAAAGGGTAGGGGTGAAAATGAGAAGGATCACTGGGGTCCCCCTGTTCGTGAAGCCCATGTTTACCAAAGACAGTAAACCCCTTAGGAGAAGGAAAAGATCACTAGGGCACCTCGGGAGCGTGAAACTCGTACTCACCTAAAGAAGGTGAGCCCCCTGAGGGGCAAATAAAGTGCGAAGTATCCCATAGCGCCAAGTACGATCATATGCCTTTTCGATATCGAAAAAGATAGAAACTAGATCATTCCTCCGGAAAAAAAGCGTTTCTGATTTGTCAAGATGAAAAAGTCAAGAGTGGATCTTCCTTTGCGGAAACCACTCTGAAAAGAGGAATGTATCTGTTCTTTTCCAGCTGATAAATGAAAAGGGCATTGACCATACGTTCCAGTGTCTTACAAAGGCAGTCGGAGTGCTATGGGTTTGATAGCTGAGAGGGTTTTTTTGGGATTTTTTCCAGGTTTTAGGATGGGATCACTATGGCTTGCCATTGAGTGGGATACACCTGCTCCTCCATATTCGGTTGAATAGGTAAAGGAGACTTACTAGTGAATCCTCATTCAAATGGCGAAGCAAACCCTAGGATATTCCATCAGACCTGGACTAGTATTATGGGTTGATGATAAGGTCCTCTTCACCCACATGTCAAAAATCACAGTTGTAGGGTAGAGGGTCGGCACCTGTGTGTGTGTGAGGTCATAGGTGTCCGCTCTTTAAAAGATTCTAGTCACCTGAAATGCAGGCTATATGAATCGGAGCTGGACACACTAGCAAAAGTTTGGCCAATCAAGTTGCCACATCGACAGGTGATGAATACAGAGCAGTCGATGTTTCCAATATCGGAATGGTAAACTCCCGATAAAGGCCATTCGCTGCTTTGACCTTTCTCCATAACTGTTGGCTGGTAGTTGACGATGTGATTGAAGACACATATTTGATCTAAGATTCTCTCTGGCATTGACGACGTATTCTACGAGCTAACGCTTTTGCACGTTTGAACGCTATGAGATTTTCAGTGGTGGGGTATCTCCTGAAAATACCCCACGCTCTCCTTTGTTCCTTTTTGGCTTGTTGGCAGGAAGAGTTCCACCATGGTCTGCACAGCTTCCGAGTAGAATTGGATGTTTTTGGAATTGCTGCATCAGCAGCATTCCGAATAGCTTCAGTGACATTTAAAACGGTATCATCAACTGCCCTGTTCTGAACCATTGTGTCTGTGATAACTGCTAACCGTGTGAATTTATCCCAGTCTGCGCGATGAAAATGATAAGTGGGGGGACGAAGTCGTGTCCCCGCACCATTAACATGCGAGACTAGGAGAGGGAAATAATCACTGTTGTGCAGATCTTTATCAACCTCGAAATTCAACAACGGTAGCAGAACTGGCGAACAGATGGCTAGATCGAGGGAGTGAAATGTCCTTGTGGGTGCATGGAAGTAAAAATTTTCGTCGTTGTTGAGAAGACAGAACAGTGATAGAGACCAACTGTTCGATCTGTCGTCCACGGGGTTTATACATGCCCCACAGAGGGTGTGTCAAATTTCACTAAAATGGCAATTGTTATAATCTATAACCTCCAGAAAACATCAAAAAGTTAAAAAAAAATATTCAAATTAGTTAAGCATGAAGCTATAGTGGTCTTGACCCATACATATGGTGAATTTAAAAATGTATAGTTAGTAGAAAATTTTTTATACTGCATTAAAATAAATTTAAATGCATTTTCTGAAAACTATGCTTTTCAATTTCTTGCTTCAATGGTAAAAGTTCACTAAAGGTTTTCTTTTTTAAGATATTGAATTGAATTTCAGAAAATGTTTTATTTAGTTATATCTGCAGTCTAGGACTATTATCTAATCTCTGTGTATATATTTGCGTATTTTTATTGCACTTTATGTGAGAAAATAACATTAGTTTCTTGTAAAAATTGAGTTCTTGCATAAAAATGACATATTTCAAAAATACTACAAATATTATAGTTCCACTATAAATAAGGATGTTATTTATGTACTGTATAAATATTATCTCAAATATATTAATTAGAATTTTAAATCTCTTCGGGATATCGAAGAGAGGTACTACCAGCCGATTGGACAGTACGCCCCACTCCCGCCACCCGTCTGTCTGGTGAAGTTAAAATAAAGGGAACGCAGAGGTATCCTGTGCTACCAACCTCCTATACTGGGAGGAAGCGTGGGCAAAGGAACGCAAAGGATCCCTTCAGAACACCATTTTCCCTTACGGGTCGCCGCACACGGCAAACATGCGGGTCGGAAATCAACGTTGTTAGTTGAAAACAAATAAAGAAACATATTTAAAAGTATTTAAAGAAATATACGAAAAGAAATTAAATTAACGCAATAGAAAATCTAAATCATAATATGTTAATAATAAAAAGAAAAGCTTTTTCTATAGAAAAACAAATTTGAACTAAGTTCATTTTGTAAGATTGTTCTGGGGTCTAGACGGGAAAGGAAGAAAAGGAAATTTGAATGGCAAGGAGAAGGGCCGAAAATAGAGAAAGATCACTAGGGCAAATTCTGGGTTCGTAGCTCCATGTTTACCAAAGACATTGTGCAAACCCCCTTTAGAAGAGAAAAAGATCAATTAGGGGCAATCTCGAGCGTGAAACCCGTACTCACCTAAAGAAGGTGAGCCCCCTGGAGGCGCTTACCTGAGTACACCGAATATAAATGCGACAGTCCGAGCCAGGATCCAACGGGTAAAACTGGCACTCCTTATCTGCACTAACCCCACAGCAGCAAGTTCTTTGGGGATACCGAAGAGAGTACTACCAGCCGATTGACAGGAGTGCGCTCACTTCTGCCACCCGTCTACAGTGAAGGCGTGGGCCAAAGGAAACGCAGAGGTATCCCTAGGGTTATCAATCTCCTCCCTACGGAGAAGCGTATAAAGGATCCCCATAACGACCATTTTCCTCCTACGGGACGCTGCACACGGCAAACATGCGGGTCGAAAACCAACGTTAATCGAAAACAAATAAAGTAACATAATCAAAGTATTAAAAAGAAATATACTAAGCAAAACCAAATTTGCGCAATACAAAAATGTAAACCATAATATGTTAGTGGTAGTAAACGTAAGTTTTTCATCAGAAAACAAAAAATTTGAACATGTTCATTTTGTACTTGGGTCTGTGGTCTACACGGGAAAAGAAGAAAGTGGGAAATTTTGAATGGCAAGTATGAAATGAAAATGAGAAGGATCACTAGGGTACCCCTGTCTTCGTGAAGCCCATGTTACCAAAGACAAAGTAAACCCCTAGAGAAGCCAGAAAAGATCACGCCAGGGCACCGGGAGCGTGAAACCGTACTCACCTAAAGAAGATACTCTGAGGGGCAACAGCGAAGCATCCCATAGCGCCAAGTACGATCATATGCCTTTTCGATATCGGAAAAAGATAGGAACTAGATGATTCCTCCGACAAAAGCGTTTCTGAATTTGCCCTCCAGCATGATGATATTGTCAAGAGGGATCTTCCTTTGCGAAAGCCACTCTGAAACAGAGGAATGTATCTGTTCTTTCCAGCCGATAGCCGGTATTTCGCATTGATCATATACGCCCAGTGTCTTACAAAGGCAGTCAGAGTGCTATCGGTCGATAAGGCTGAGGGTTCTTGATCTTTTTCCTTATAGGTTTTGTGATGGGGATCACTTTATGGCTTCTGCCAGCTGAGTAGGGATGCTGGCCACCGCTGTTCTCCATATTCGGCTGAATAGGTAAAGGAGACTTACTAGGTGAATCCTCATTCAAATGGTATGAAGCAATCATAGATATTCCATCAGGTCTGGACTAGCATTATGGGTTGATGATAAGGTCCTCTTCACCTCACACAGTCGTGCCACAGTTGCAGGGCAGAGGTTGTCGGCACCTGTGTGTGTGTGAAGTGCCCATAGGTGTTCACCAAACGACTTAGTCACCTGAAATGGTGGGCTATATGAATCGGAGCTTTAATAATACTAGCAAAAGTTTGGCTAATCGCTAGGCCACATCGACAGGTGATGAATTGTTAAATGATGGTTTCCAATATCGGAATAGTAAACTCCAGATAAAGGCCATTCGCTGCTTTGACCTTCTCCATAACTGTTGGTTGGTAGTTGATGATGCGGATGAAGACACATATTTGATCTAAGATTCTGGCATTGACGACGTATTCTACGAGCTAACGCTTTTGCACGTTTGAACGCTAGCGAGATTTTTGTGCGGTGGCATTCCTGCAAATACCCTACGCTCTCCTTTTTGTTCCCTTTTGGCTTGTTGACAGGAAGAAATCGCACCATGGTCTGCACAGCTTCCGAGTAGAATTGATGTTTTGGAATTGCTGCATCAGCAGCATTCCGACAGCTTCAGTGACATTTAAAACGTATTTATCAATCGTCTCTGTTCCCAAACCATTGTGTTCAGGATAACTGCTAACCGTGAATTTATCCCAGGCAAAAAACCGCCGTCTGGAAACATACGCCCACCGCTGATACAGCCAATCACTGTTGTGCAGATCTTATCAACCTCGAAATTCAACAACGGTAGCAGAACTGGCGAACAGATGGCTGGAGATCCAGGGAGTGAAATGTCCTTGTGGGTGCATGAAGTAAGTTTTCGCTGTCGTGTTGTTGAGTAGAAGACAGAGACAGTGATCAGAGACCAACTGTCTGATCTGTCGTCCACAGAGTTGCAGACACATCGCCCACAGAGGGCTGTGTCCGTTAAAGTTACCGAGCAAATAAAAAGGAGCTTCCAATTGACTGAGTAATTGATTCAAATCCACTTGTGGCACAACATCGTTGGTGGTAACAAACACAGCAGACTGTGACCTCGAGAGAAATTCAGGGTTGCGAGATTTATTTGAATATCAGTGTGCCAATCGCTTTAGGCTATAAATAGCTAAAAGCCTGTTTCCCTGATGACGACACTTCGATAAAGAGACAACAGAAACGCCCTGGATGGTTATTACTCAATCATACACTAGCTGTTATTGCTTTTATAAATTAGAAATGGTGATACATTAGAAAAACTATCAGGCTTTGATATTATAAAATATCCTTGAATTACATTTATTTGTTGCTCCTCACGGGCGAGAGGAGTTTAAATGGAAAACTGGCCAACGGTGTATAAACCTGACACGGTCAGCCTAGGAGAGAATTTTTTGGCGCTGAGGCAAAAGCCTTCAGTCCAAATCGCTATTCTCTTTAGTTGTCTCCATTTGTGGCTACACGGATTCCCTTCCAGTTCCATCAGGCTCCCCTGCCAGGCCCGGAATTGCGTACACCTTTTCTGACGTGCCGGGTAAAACGCCAGAGACTTTTAAAGATATTGACGAAACCCCATAACGTGCCGCTTTTCGCCGGGCACGGTCCAAGGCCGGAAGTCATATATCCCCTCGATATGAAGGAGTCCCCGCCGCCTAGCCATCCGCAAGCAAGTTCTCGCCCTCTCTGGAACCGCTTTAGGCAGAGCGTTCCTTGTGAGCCACATCGGTGACGCATCGCAACTTCCTCCGCCGCATACCCTTCCCCGCAAGGGTCCTTTCCACTGCCAGCCAGGCATCCCCGCGGGAGGCTATGGCGGCGTACTGAGACCCCAGAGCCAGTTGGGCTAGGTATGCGGATCGGCATTGATACGCCGTCGACTCCGTTAAGTGTTAATGAAAAATATGCGATTTTTTTTACCTTTAAAACGTATCTACATTTTTTGGATTTATGAGTAAACAATGTTATAGCACTAAAAAGGAAAACAATAATTGTATTGGTTTAAAGAAAGAAGGATATCTTATCACAAAACCATAAAACGAAAATCCATCCCCAAACAAACGTCCCAAAAAGAAAAAAGGGGGAGAGAGGAAAAAAATATCACTAGGTACCCCGGGAGCGTGAAACCTAACTCACCTAAAGGAGTGGAGAGCCCTGAAGGGCCAAAGAAATGGTGGAAAATTGGCCGGCGCGTTAGCCAAATCAGTAAACCTGATCGACTTTGAGAACGTTTTAGCATCCGCAGCTGACGTCCTCTGCAAAAGAAAATACCTTTGTTTCTAGTAGAATGAAAAGAACCCGTGATATCACTTCAAAAATACCAAACTATTGTAGACCCAGAAGTGCGAGTATTCCGAATCCGGACATATGGACCATGTTACGGAAACTTCTCCAGCCATGAAACCTGTAATGTATGTATGCTTATTGTGTAAATAAAAATTTATTTTTGATATTTTTAAACGTTTCTTCGTATTTATTGTTTTTTGAAAATGTATGTCCTCCATGCAGTAGGTTCATGTTCTGAAAATCCAATCTCCCAAAAAAGGGTGGGTTTTAGGTCTTCGTTATCTCTGTGTCTGACGATTCTTGTAATTTATGATTGGGACTGGAAAGCATGTAATATTTTTCGCAGTCTGGACATGCTCAGAAGCGCACTGCTTTGTTTCCTTTTTTCCTGTGTAAGTATTACAATACTTGTAATTGACTTGTGGTCCTCGGGAATAAAGTGTACAAAACCTAGCTCCAATTTAGAAGCCATTTTTGTTTCTGAATTTCATTAGAATAAAACTTTTAATATCAATAAATTTAAATAATTATGAGAGATTATTCAATATATATATATATATTGTACCAATGTTCAGTTTATAATTTAATTGTGTGTTCAGTCAAAATTTTTCCTTTTTCCAGTAATGTACATAAGCTAGTTTTTTCATTCTACAACTCTGGTTCTTTGTAATAATAAATGTTTGAAATCTAATCTTGCTTTTGTTGCTGCTTAAAAACTTTAATAGCTTCTTCTTTTTTTTTCTAAAATCGAGGTTCAAAAACTAAGCATGACTATCATATGGTATCAATTTTATTAATTTCAATTTCTTTGAATTCGTTTAGGAAACCCCTCGGGCTAAAAGCCAATATTGAGTATAAGTATACTGTCTAAACTTTGGATTGGAATTCCACCAAAGGACATTGATCGGCCCCACCAAACATGATTATAATCCTGTTTCTTCTTTTTAAACCTTCTAAAATAAACGTACTGAGATCTACTGAGATTATTAGACAGGTATACAATAGGTAGTGCCAACAAAGGATCTTTGCTGACCTCTAAATTTGAAATTACAGCATCACTTCAATCTACAATGGAATCATTAGGTTCAAAGATATATTCCTAATAAAAAGCTTCCTCAGAAGATTAACAGTGGCGATAGACATGTCACACGAAGATAAAATCTAGACTGTTGAAAGCGGACCTTGGTAAGTAAACACTCTTATTCGATCATGTGCACCGATGCACCGCTTGCTATAATAGTAACTTGGCAAGAGATCGCAGCACTGATAACATCACTCTTATCTTGAAAGAAGTTCAAGACCGACTTTGACCGACTGTAATGTATGTCAATTAAAACAAAAAAGAAAGGGCATATTGCTGATACTCTTTGGTGGACCCCCGAATTATGTAATCTCAAAATCTATTATATCATAAATGAAAAAAAATGAGCAGTGCGTGGAAACATGAAAACGAAATCTGCACTCGGCCTAAATATTGACCCATTGTTGAAAAGTCACATTTTCACGTGGTTTCTGCAATTCTTCAAAATTGCATTGCAATCCTTCATTACCGGTCAAAACAAAACAAATCCAAGATTAACGCTCCTCTTTTTCCTGTGGCTCAATCAGCCTATATTTCACATTTGGCAAAAGGATCGTGAGGTCGAAGGAATGCCATATTATCGAAATGACACATGCGGCCACGCAAATATTGACATGTCAGCAGGAAAGAAATCACACGATCCCCACCCAGTTAGTTAAAGACCAGCTTCTATCTTCACAGGAACATCGTTTCAAGAGATAGTGTTTCGGCGGCACACCACACCGCATTCCATCTTCCGGTACGAGTTATATCTTGATTACGTGGCAAAGAGTTTGTTTTCACTTCAAAGTTAAACAGATCAGGTCTTTAAAAATACAAATTCCATTCCGTAAAAGACACCGAAATAAAAAGAACGTTTAAAAATTGTGCTGCTGTGTACCCCCCGTCAATCTGCCGTAGACCATTTCGCGCTATTGTCGGACGACGACGAATTCACAACTTCTGGGTCCCAAATGCCGATGGATTTTTGTAAATCGCCGGAAGCCGCCGCCATAAGGTCACAAGAACAAGTGATATTACTATTTTTCATGTACAATTTGGCTAATAAATATGCCCATCCTCCACACATCAACCGTGACTTTTAGACTGCATGATCTCCATCACCCCTAAACTACCAGACTTACCTTTCTTCAGATTACCTACAACTCCACACAAATTCCCGATTCTCCAATTGCCTGACATCCTCCACCACCTGATTCTCCACCCAACTAATGATCCTCCACAACTTCTTGATTCTCCCCACAACACCTCAGTTCTACAACAATGGCCTCCACAGAACTGCCAAATATAGAGCTGATTTCCATCCCTTTCCAAAACAAACTCCCCATGGTATTTCAGGCCTTAATTTGCATAATCTATACATTTTCTACCATATGCATCAACTCATATGCATTCAACCCTATGGTTTACCGTAAGGCATTACCTTTAACAATTTGGACTCCCACAACATGGAATACCCAACTTGCACTTCAACAACTTGAAGGTTCTCAAAAAATCAGACCGCAACAACTTGCACCTCAACAAATTGGAACATCTCAAACTTGCATCTCAACAACTTGCACCTCAACAACTTGAATATCTCAAACTTGCATTTCAACAACTCTTGCACCTCAACAACTTGGAATATCTCAACAACTTTGCACCAAAACTGTGAATGAAACTTTAACCGTGGCTGGACTTCATGTTAAACGACATGCTGACACAGTCATTGGGCTGATGAGAATCAGTATCCTGATGTATAAATAAATAAAGAATTTTTGTAAATTATTTGATATTTCTATAATAAATTTTACAACAACTATAAATAAACTTGTTTATGCTGGGATAACAATTTTTAAAGATGTGCAATATAGTTCCAACTATTTTTGGTTGTAATTTTTTCAACACATAATTCATTTTGTAAACACATAATTCACTTTTTGTAAAATCAATACTACTACTCCTAACGCATAGTTGTATCACATAATTTAGATTGGAGCAATGATTTTTTACAATTCACACAACTTTTTACAAACTATGCAGCACGGGATCAGGATAATCTGACAAAATGAAACAACCAATTTGTTTACAATAATAAATTTATTAGAGTTAAAATGCCTGCGATGTGCACGAAATGGTATTTATGATAAAATGAAATAAATAATCCGTCGGGATAACAATTTTTGGTACACAAGGAAAATAGTACTATCTGATTGCTGATTGGCGACTTAATGTCTATCGACCTGAGGTGTGATGTCTTGAGGGATGAAAAAATTCCCATCCCATTCCCACTTGTCAAACATGGCACGGTTCTACGAATTTCAAATGATTGATATTTTCACTTCGTAAACGTGATTCGAATACATTTCAGTCCTAATCCATTTCCCACACAGTTTGCTTTCATACTCCTAGGTCCAACCTTTCCCGGAGCTGTTTGGTAAACCATTCTTGCATTTCTGCTTGGTGCATCATCTCTTTTTACATACGAGTCGAAATATTTGCCCGACAAAAAGACTACAAGTGTGGAAACACACGTTTCACGTAAGATTCCACCGATGCTTTACAATAGCATCGCTCCATCAAGCCAGCATACGATCCACTTCCCTCTCGTTTCTAAACTGCAAATCGGAAGCATAAAAAGCTAGGTATTTTTTCATATCTCACAAAATTTGCAAAACGTTATGCCTTGGTATCCTTCTCTACAAAAACCAAAGTTTCTCCGGAATATGGTGGATTGGATGTTGCTGGTGACATTGTTAATTACGTAATTTTAGGAGTTCCTAGGGCGTACTTGTATTCTATCGGGTTTGACAAAAGTCGTAACATGATTATTTGTTGATGAAGCTGAGTTTTAAACATTTGCAATCCTAGGCTATAGTGGATACCTACAAAGTATCGTCTCTCATTATTAAAGTAACATCTGCAGTAACTTCTTTTTGCAAAATATATATATATATTATATATATTAATATAAAAATAATTAAGAAAAGTAAATGCTTCATACAAGTCTACATTTTATTATTTGTTGTTTTATATTTAATGTATTGCCTACAAGCTAAAAAATTATTATTTTATTACTCCTTTAAAAATGCAATATTTTATTTAAATTTATGGCAATGGAATAAAGATGTGCTCGAAGTGCGTTAATTGATACAACATTTTTGTTTGAGGAAAATACATAGATACGCTGATAGAATCAAGATATTTAGCTTTAAGTTTTGAATATAAAATTAAATATTGAAAACATTATGAAAATGAGGTTTAAAGTTACAATCCTTTATATAGGTAGATTTTAAACATGATTCTCCATTTTTAGAAAAAGGATGTTATACCATTGCTTTAAAACTCGACCTGTATCTTGGTTCCTTTTAATCAACTTTTACCACTTTAAATGGCAAAAATACAAAGCCTAAATTAAAGTCCCAACTTCAGAGACAAATTTGAAATTCTACACACAATCTTGCAAGGTACAGACTTCACCTAACATTTGACTATAAAGATGAGATCACTCTTGAGGAGAATTGCTCAGAATTCTACTTTTGTAATCAAGTTTTAACTTGCAGACAAATTTCTTACTATAAATAAAGTATAACCTAGGTGTTTATCTAGTAAAAACATTATTAGATTGTAATGATGCAATCAAAACGTTAGGTAAAATTTCAGAAATCCATTTAAAAATGACTTTTAGTCTTATTAAACAATTTAAAAATATTTTTAAACTCTTCCCCAACCAAAATCTCATTTCTACAGTCCTAGTCATATATTTAAATCCCACCAAATGCCACATTACAACAACAAGGACTGATACTTTTTTATAATATGGATGAAAAAATTAAATCAATTTCTTGGCCACAAAAGTATCTCTAATACATGACCGGTACAAATGGTAGATGGGAAACATGGTTCCACCTAAATTAATTTTATGTATTTCAAAGGTTATTAGCTTTATCCTCGCGTGATTACCTTTTGAAATGTTATGAACCTTCTGAAATAAATATTTCTACAGAAAATGAAAAATCATCTGAATTATTACGTTTCAATGAAAAATTTTTCAGTTTAAAAACAAATCAATTTTTTGCCCAATACGCCTGAGGAAGAAGTTTTTACAGCCTCCCAGTGGGCGTACTAACCTGAAACGGAGGAACTACCAGACCTGCCTCCAAAGAATTCAAACGTAGCGACTACTCAGACACCCGCCTCTCACGCACCCTGAAACGGAGGAACTACTCAGATCTGCGACCCAGCCACAAACTGAAAACGGAGGGACAGCCTGGGCAAATCCTGCGACTCAGTCCCGCCACCGGCAAGTCTAATCATACCAAAGACTAGGTGGTACCGCAGCGGTGTTCGAGCCGTTTCTTAAGAGGGAAACACAGGAACCTTCCTTAGGCGTTTCACACAGCCATAGAATTCATCAATGCAACAGAATTCCTCACAGCCACAGAATTCCTCACTGCCACAGCCGTTTCTCCTGCGACCGGCTTTTTCTGGCGATGAACGTGATTAAACTTATATTTTGACATATAACTTTGTCCTACCACATTCCACAACTAGAAATTTCAATGGTTTCCCCATGTACAGCAACGTACCGTTTGGGAAACCGGAAAAGTATTGTATACCGCAACGCATGAATATTCAGTAACTATTTAGGAGATTCAATAAAATGTTTGTTAGAATTTTTATTTTTGTACGTGTATTTGTAATTTTATTTCTGAATAACTCATTATAATAAATTTAAATGATTTCAATAATTTAAATGATATCTTGAAAATTTTTACTAGATTGATATGCAATTACCGATTTGTCAAGGATTTTTTAGATTTCATTAATTTGTATCATGAAAAATTTTTACTTGATTGATTTGGTAATTTACCGATTAACCCTAAAAGTGGAATTCGATTTCAATAACTGATTGCAATACCCTAAATGTAAGTTTAAATGGTATCAAGGCTTTTAAAATTTTACTTGACTGAGATTGCACTTACCGATTGACTGTAAAGGAATTCCAAGTAAAACATGGTAAAATCGATTAGTCCGGGTACTTTCTTTGTGGTGACGTTACTACTGGCCTCGAGTAATACTCTTCGACTCACATGGCTCCAAGACAATACGCTGAAAGATGAACATTTTCATAACAATCCTTCACTCAATGATCATCCTACTTTATGGTTACAAGATCATGAAAGCCATGCTCATACGAATTAGGGCTGCAAAACAATACACCGCACATTCATGATTTGTTTGCTTTACAGAAAGAAAGTCACTATGCAAATAAGTTAAAAGACTTCTTTACAGGCACAGTGGGGAAACAATGAAAAGTAGCATTAAACAGAAGATCAATGCAGTAAAGAAACTGGTTCGTTGAGCTTTTCATTAAAATTTAGAAAAATACAAAGAAAACCCTTTAAGTAAATTACAACAAGATTGTGAAGAGGAGGACAAAACCTGTCACAGGCCATGTACATATTTTTCTCTCAGCTGAAAGAATAGCTACAATCTTTTAATCCAAAATACTTGGTTTTCAAAAAGCCAAGGGACCACATCACATCTTGTGTTGTGATAATCCGGACCAACAGGTGTTCTAAGACAGGTCAAATTAGACACAATTATGACTTAAACGATATTTATTAGCAGCCACATGGTCTCAGGGATTTTATTTATTCTAATCAAAAGTTGTTTTGGATGAATTTTCATATGAGATCTACTGACATAGATACATTGTAAAGGTGCCAATTAAAGGATCTTTGCTGGACTTAAATCTGAAATTGCTTACATCACTTCCAATCAACACTGAATCATTGGTTCAAAAATATCTCTGATAAAAGATCTCTCCTCAGAAGATTAAAAAGTGGCGATGGTGACATGTCACACGTTATAAACGACTATGGAAAGGACCTGTGCGGCAACAATTTTTATCTGATCATGTGCACCGATGTAACCGCTTTGCTATAATAGTAACTTGCGTAGATCGCACTGGATAACACCTGAATCTTGCGCTGTTCGAGACTGACTTTAACGACCGTAATGTATGTCAATTCAAACAAAAAGAAAGGCAAAACATTGTTCCATGATGTACCTCCCACAGACTACCTGCTTTTGAGTATATCTCTGCTGATACTCTTGGTGGACCGAATTCAGGACCAAAATCTGTTATATCATAATGAAAAATGGAGTATGCGGAAAACATGAAACGAAATCTGCACTCGGCCCGCAATATTGACCCATTGTTGTAGGGAAAAGCCACATTTTCACGGGTTTCTACCAAATTGGCACCATGGCCAAACAAAAACAAGCACCAGCATGAATGCCCCTTCTCCCGCACGTACTCTTCTAACCGAAGCCTATTTCACATCGCAGAAGGATCGAGGTCGAAGGAATGCCACATTATCGAAATGACAATATGCGGCCATCAACATTTACGTCAGCGGTGAAAAAATCCACACGATCCTAACGAAGAAGAGCGTAGTTTCATTCCCTTCACAGGAACATCGCTTCAAGAGATATGTTTTGCAACACCACACCGCGTATTCCAATCCTCCTGGGTACGAGTTATATCTTGATTACGACAAAAGAGTTTGTTTTCACTTCAAAAGCGTAAATGATCACGTCTTTTGCAAAGAAAAAATACAAATTCTATTCCGTAAAAGACAGCGAAATAAAAGAATTGTTTAAAAAAATCAGGGTTACGGTAAAATTTCTGCCAAATCTGCCGTAAACCATTTCGTTATTGCCACGGAATTCCCAGTACAGAATTCATCCTGGGCATCGAGGCAATGAAGTACGTAAACACCCAAGCACTGCCAAGAAATGTGACCGAAGAGTAAAATGTAATTCAGTATAAAAGAGCTGAAATTTAGTCATTTTGAATACTGAAAATATTTTATTCGAGACAAGATGGAAAGTAAGTGCGAAATTATATACAATTATGCATTTATATTTTTAATATTAAAAATGTTTTTCTTTTCGATTAACCATACCAAGTTTTAATACAATAATGTAATATAGCTTACTAAGATTTAATACTTTTTTGTTTTAATCATGTTTTTAATTTTTACAAAAACTGTTTCTAGTAGATAATGTTGTTGTTTTTTTCTCCAGATGCGAGAAATTTGTTGTACTGTTATGTATATTTTTTAAATTGTAATTACTCAGTTATTACGTCTAAAACTATATATTGTATATTATTTTTTTAGGATAAATAAATTTTCTGAAGATGAAAACAAATTAAAAGTTCATTTTTGCAGAGGCAATTTAGCAACACCAGCAATATGGTCGCCCTTCTGCACAGATTCATAGCAGAAATAACCCCCTTTTGTAAGTTTTTAAAGTTATATATTGTTCCAAATTTATGTTAGTTTATAATATTGTTCAAAGTAGTATTTCTATTATAAAAGTTTATTAATGTGAAAAAACTTAGGAACCATATATAATAAAGTTTTTAACAGTGCGTGCGGCATTCTAATTATATCAAATTAGATAATTACAAAAGTTATATTTTCATTTTTGCAGTTAAAATACCAAGAAATCAAAGATTCCCTGAATCGGCTGAAATTCTATTCCTCGTAAGTTTTACTAATGTTATATATATATATATATATATATATATATATATTTAAATTCTAAAGCGCCAAAAGCTGTTCCAAATTTTATAGAGAGTTACTATTGTTTGTTCAGAAGTATTTCGATTATAAAAATGTTTTTACAGTAAATACAATTTTTTAAAATTAGGTGGGTTATTTAGTTCCTGAAATAGTTAATGAAGCGACGACGTCTAGAGGTTCAAATGCAATGACACATAATGCTGTTTATACATATTTTTACTAACTTTGTACAATCTTTTGAAGCGGTTATTAACTGCTCCAACAGATTTGATAATTTTCTAGGGTGTTATTTATAATTTCTTTGTAAATTACTTAGTTTGTATATTCGTCTAAAGTTTCTATTGATAAGTGTATAAGTAAAGTTTCCTTTTCATCTGTATATCTATGACTTTAAGTGAACGTAATCTTTGTTATAGAAAATTTACAGGTAACATTTACAGGCCTTTCATACAAAGCGTAGTAATAGGGACTCAATCGAGTCGAGACAGAAGATATTTAGATCGAAAGTCAGCCGATCAAAAGATATTCAGGATCATTCAGACCAAAGAAATTTACAGGTAACATTTAGAGGCCTTTCGTACAAAGTAGTAATAATAGGACTCAATCGAGCTGAGATAGAAGATATTAGATCGTGAAGACAGTCAGATCAAGATATTCAGATCATTCAGATCAAAGACATTCAGATCATTCAGACCAAAGAAATTTACAGGTAACATTTACAGGCCTTTCGTACAAAGTAGTAATAGGACTAATCGAGTCGAGATAGAAGATATTTAGATCGAAGACAGCTTCATCAAAAGATATTCAGATCAAAAGACATTCAGACTATTCAGACCAAAGAAGTTTACAGGTAACATTTACAGGCCTTTCGTACAAAGTAGTAATAGGACTCAATCGGTCGAGATAGAAGATATTTAGATCGAAGACAGCCAGATCAAAGATATTCAGACCAAAGAAATTTACAGGTAACATTTATGTGCCCTTCTTCTATACAAAGTAGTAATAGGACTCAATCAAGTCGAGATAGAAGATATTTAGATCAAAGACAGCTAGATCAAAGATATCTGATCAAAGACATTCAGACTATTCAGACAAAGAAATTTACAGGTAACATTTACAGGCCTTTTCGTACAAAGTAGTAAATAGGACTAATCGAGCCGAGATAGAAGATATTTAGATCGAAGACAAGTCAGATCAAAAGATATTCAGATCAAAGACATTCAGTTCCTATTCCGACCAAAGAAATTTACAGGTAACATTTACAGGCCTTTCGTACAAAGTAGAATAGGACTCAATCGAGTCGAGATAGAAGATATTTAGATCGGAAGCACAAATGTGATCAAAAGATATTCAGATCAAAGCATATTCAGACTCATATCTGCACCAAACAAGTTTAAGCAGGTAACATTTACAGGCCTTTCGTACAAAGCAGTAATAGGATTCACCGAGTCGAGATAGAAGATATTTAGATCGAAGACAGTCAGATCAAAGATATTCAGATCATTCAGATCAAAGACATTCAGATCATTCAGACCAAAGAAATTTACAGGTAACATTTACAGGCCTTTCATACAAGTAGTAATAGGACTCAATCGAGTCGAGATAGAAGATATTTGATCGAAGACAGTCAGATCAAAGATATTCAGATCAATCAGGATCAAAGACATTCAGGACGCCCTGGTAAAAGAAATTTACAGTAACATTTACAGGCCTTCGTACAAAAATAGTAGAGATAGAAATCAATCAAGTCGAGATCGAAGAGATCCAGTCGAAGACATTTAAGACATCGAGATCGAAGTAGGCATTGAAACCAAGAGAGAAATACCCCTGAACGTAAGATATTTTAAAGAATTCTAAATTTGCCATCCGATTTATAAATCTGACATTGTAATATTTAAATCCCCTTAAATTAATTGTATAGAATATAATTTATTGAATTTAAAAACTAATTACGCATTTTTGAAAGCAAATCTAGACTTTTTAAACCTATTACGATTTCCCGTTAAACAACATCTCACAACGAACTTTACTCCTTTAAGTAATTCAGTTTTTTTAGTATTTTAGACATTTCAAGTTATTTTCTCCTTAAAGGAGATTGTTTAACCTTTACAATGTCAGATGTTTGGTCAAAATTGGGATATAATGGGTTGTGGTGAAATATTTCATATAGTATAGATAATTTTTTTCGTTAAATTTTATTCTGAATTAAAAATCCATGTATAAATATACTTTTGCTGCAGTATATAAAACAAAATTATGTACATATCTTAAAAAAAACTGTCGCAATAGAAAATTTTTAAAATAGTTTAAAAATGTAATTATTTTAATTGTGAAATATAATAATCCTTTACTATATTGAAAACATTTTATTAATTAAGCCGGACAACTTCAGAAATTTGTTTTTAATGGCTCACCTTCCCATTGGTAATCGTAAAAAATCACGAACCGATTTTATTAGATTATTAACTGAGCAATAATAGAATTCTGAGACGTTAGCCCAAGCAACCCCTTGTAATGTCTACTAGAAACATCTTTTGCATCCTCTGGGTTCATTTGTAGAGTTGATCAGTCGTATTGGTAACTTCAATGCTCTAACACTTATAGCCGAAAAATGTAAGTGTCGGAAAATCATTAAAGAACAAAATTAATCTTTTTAAGAAGGCTCAGAAACTTTTTTCTGGTTTTTTGTTTATTTAAGGTATGTGACTACTCAAAATTCGCCGTTTTGTTGAATATTTTCAAAAATTCCTTTTTATGATTTTGTCTTATATCCCATACATTTAAGATTCCAAAAATATTTTATTTTTGTTTCTACTATATCTAGAAGCTAAAAGCTTATAGCATAATTAGTAAAACCAGAAATGAACTTTACAAAACCGAAGTAGATCCTCTACGCAAAATATTTTTAAGATATAGAATTGAAATTTTCAGAACCTGTTTCTATTTAGTTCTATATGTATTATGAATCAAAATCTAATCTCTGTGTATATATTTATGTACTTTATTGCGTTTATTTATGAAAAAAGCGTAAATTTTAAAAATATCGTGGTTTTTGCATAAAATTTGGCATATTTTAAAACTTGCAAAATATTATAAATCTTTTAATTTCTAACACATATAATGATGTAATGCACGTACTGTATAAATATTTATTTTGACAATTACATTTGTTAGAATTTTTGTGTAATCAAGCATTTTTCATCCAAATTTCACTAAAATGGCAATTGTTATAATCTATAACCTCCAGAAAACATCAAAAAGTTAAAAAAAAATATTCAAATTAGTTAAGCATGAAGCTATAGTGGTCTTGACCCATACATATGGTGAATTTAAAAATGTATAGTTAGTAGAAAATTTTTTATACTGCATTAAAATAAATTTAAATGCATTTTCTGAAAACTATGCTTTTCAATTTCTTGCTTCAATGGTAAAAGTTCACTAAAGGTTTTCTTTTTTAAGATATTGAATTGAATTTCAGAAAATTTTTTATTTAGTTATATCTGCAGTCTAGACTTTAAAATTCTTGTAAATTAGTTCTTGAAAAAATGAATATTTCAAAAAAAATTACAAATATTATAGTTCCAATTATAAATAAGGATGTTATTTATGTACCGTATAAATATTATTCAAATATATTAATTAGCATTTTCAATACAAAGCCTTACCGTAACTGCAATTTTCACTAAAATTTCACTCAAAATTCCCAATATATCCAAAAATTATTTTTAATTTTGTGGAAAATTGTACTTGAATTCCTAGTTTTATGCCCTATTTTAACTAAAAAAGTTTATTTCGTTAAAAAATTATATATTTCAAAAAAAAGTGCTCCGAAGGTAGTCACATACCTTAAAGTTTGTTTCATGTGATTTATAAAGAAAATAAAATCTCTGTATAACTAATTTTTTATATAACAAAATTTTTTGGGTTTTTTTATAGCAAACGGTCAAGTTTGGACCCACTGAATAGAATCACCAAAACCAACCTCGGACCCACTGTATAGAATCACCAAAACCAACCTCGGACCCACTAGAGGATGCAACCTCAGTGACCAACCTCGGATCGACTGGATAACGCAACCTCGGTGACCGACCTCGAACCCACTAAATCACGTAACGAGAGGAAAGCCGGCAGAGTATATAACCGAGCGCTTGGCGGCTAAAATTCATTTAGCACTCGAACTCAGCATGTCTGACATCGCCTTTTTCGCTCACGCGAATGTATTACATCATGACGGACACCCCGTTCCTGTGGAATTGTCAGTTGCGACCGTGCCAGAGAACGGTCTAAATCCAGAGGTCATGTGCATTACCGTAGACCATTCAAACCTTATTACCACCCCGAAAGATGTACGGACCAACAGGTACATCAACGAAATTATCCATCTGAAGAGGACCTCCCTGATCTGTGCCCTCGAACATTTGGAATTCTGTTTAAGGGTAAATTCCCTGTCACCTGGCACAAGCGTAAATGGGGCCAAGTCGTGGTGAAAGGAACTAACAAAAGAAATTCTTTTCGATTTGGGATTTCAACGATCAATCTGGAATCGCTGCCCCATTTCCATGATTTGGACCCTTCGGATATGCCTCTACGTGCACGATGATGCCCACGAGTTTCACAACAGAAGGAGTGTACAAGATTAAATCCTATAGATTCGCCAAACACCTTCAACAGTTTAAAAAGCTGTACATTAACTATGTAAAGGAGGTAAGATGCTGACGAGTCCGAAAGAAAGGCGCGACAATGTGCAATTGTTTGTTATTATTATGATTGTGAATAAAGTTTATGATTTAAAATTATGATTGAAAAAAATTGTTTTCAATCATAATTTCTTATATAAATATATTTTTTTTAAATATTCACTTTCATTCTCTGGCAAGTGTATCAGCTCTAAATTTATTTCTCGGATTCTAATTTAATATTTGACTATAAAAATGCTCAATGTTGAAGACTAAATTTTTTTTTTCAGATTCCTGTCAATTCCATTTCCTGTGACTTCATAATTATGGCTTCTTTGAAAACTTTAATCTCCGATTTGGAAAAAAACATTATCCCAGGTGTGCTCCAAGAAAATACCCTCAAACAGTCGCCTTATAGACGGAGAGATTGGAGCAAGGAAGTGGGCATACTGAAATTTTATGAACTTTTGAAACTGTTTTCCCTATTCCTCCGTCAAGGTGGTACTGAATGAACAGCGACTTACACTTCGACTGCATCTACAGTAGGGGAAGACTGCACCGAAGGACTATAGACACTTAGAGTGTTCTTTATTTTAAAGAACCTGAGAATTTTTTCATCGTGAAACAATTCGAATCGCCGTTGTAATGGATGGATCCATGCATCATTAAGAGAATGTTTGAGAAATCCATTGTCAATGTGGGAGAAAGCCACCTCTGTTTAGCAAAAATCATGAGCTCTTGTACTTTCCATCTTGGACATTTTTATTGTACCAAAGTGAAGCTAAAAATTTTTGAAATAAAATATATGTAAATGAATATTGAGCATGTATTAAGAAAATCGTGTTTTAAAACCCTCATGTATGTAAATTAAAAATTATGCAGTATGAGATTGCTTTGTACAAACTAATTACCCTGAGTAGACACTTTTATTCATTTGGAATATGTAGTTTCAAATTAAATATCATTCCTATATCTTTTTACAACGCAAACACAAGTTTGGGCCCCACTGAATAGAAGAATCATCAAAAGTTGCCAACCTCGGATCGACGGAATAGAATCAGTAAAACCGTTCCACACCTACCAAAACCAACCTCGGACCCACGGAATAGAACTAACCACTCAAAGCCAACCTGGATCGACTGGATAACGCAACCTGCACCAACTTTGATCGACTGGATAAAGCAAACTCGGTGACCGACCTGACCCAGTAGAAAATGCAACCTCGGTGACCGACCCGGACCCACTAGATGACGTAACGAGAGGAAGGCCGGCCGAGTATAAGACCTACGCGCTCGGCGGACTCAAACTCTGGAAACATACCAGACATCGCTTTTCGCACATGTAAACGTGTTTACCGCCAAGGACACCCAGTCCCTGTTGAATTGCCCCGCGCCACAGTGCCAGGAGTGATCGGTAGCGATCCAGGTTATAAAGTAATTACGCTGACTCATGCTGTAACTACGACCACCTTGAAAGATGAAAGAACAAACCACATCAACGAGACCATATACATGAAGAGCCTACTCCTGATCCATACCCTTAAACATTTGGAATTTTGTTTAAGGGGTAAGTTTTATCATTCAAAGGCCATGCTGAAATGGGGCAGAGGTTGTGGAAAGGAACTTTGACTAAAGAAAACTCTTTTCTAATTTTTGGGGTCACTTTCGACCACCAACTTGGAATCAATGCCCCATTTCCATTATCTGGACCCGTCAGATATGCTCTCCTTATGTGCACAATGACGATGCTACCTTCGCCACCCAACGACACGGCAGAGTGCACAACAAGTAAAAATCCTTTAGATTTGCTGTGGGCACCAAAATGCTGTACATCCAATTACGAAAAAGGAGGTGCTGACGGTCCCAAAAAGGCGACAATAAAAAATAATTTTTGTAAATATGATTGTAAAAATTTATGATTTAATTATGATTGTAAATAAATTTTTATGATTTCTTATGTGAAAAGAAAACCCAAGGTTGGAGTTTCCAAGATTAGTGAGCGCTTCTTCTTCTCAAATCAAAACATTGTTCGCTACAAGATTGACTTTCCAAGATTAGTGAAAATATGTAACTCAACATTAGTGATTATGTTTTCCCAACATTGAAAAAAATATATAAAGAGCGCAAGTATAATATTATATTACATCAAAAACATTGAAAATATATAACATAATATAATATAATATAATATTTCCCAACATTGAAGAAATATATAATATAATATTATATTTCATTATATCATACATTATATAATATAGTTGCGAAGGTAAAATTTTTCAATCATATATTTTTTATTAAAAGAAAAATAATACAATAATATATATATATATATATTTTAATTGAAAAAAAAAAATTACTTTTTAGGTAATGTAAAATAATTTTGCCTCACGCCACAGCCTTCTATGCTGACTAAGCTTCTATATAAACGCCACAACTTTTATGTTGGACAAAGATCTCTATAAGCGCCACAGCCTACCTGTTGATCTCGCCACAGCCTACCTGTTGGACCTCGCCAGACTCGAGCCATGACGCCATTTTACTTTAAAATACTCTACAAGACCCCCGAAAAAGAAATGTACGTGTTTGGACTTATTGCAGACGGTGAAATTTATTTCAAAGCTTGTGATCTTGGACATTAGGCTACCGAAATGTGTCCAACGTTGGGTTGTCAGCATGGAAACTAAGAAAACTGTCGCGACCATTTGCCGAAAACCCTCGTCTCAAGTGTCCCATCCTAGGACGGAGCTGAATCGTTGAACTTTCACAAGTACCCTCCTGTTAAATCGAATGACCTCGACCCTCCGAATCGGTGGAAAATTTGGTTTGAAAAGGCAAGCTGGCCTACCGGAATCCCGCTGATCGAATTTGGGCACGTTTTATTAAGCATCCGCTGACGTCCCTGCAAAGAAAATACCTTGTTTGTAGTGACGAAAAGAATCAGAGATTTCTACTCACAAAAATTTGCAAACTATTTAAGCGAGGAGAAGGAAATTCCGGACTGACACATGGATCCACGTTACGGAAACTCTTCAGCCATGAAATTTGTAATGAAATTATATTACCTGTAAATAAAAACTATTTTGATATTTTAAACAAGCTTCTTCGTATTTATTGCTTTTGAAAATGTATAATCTCCTCCATCGAAGGTCCAAAGTGTTCCTGGAAAATCCAATTCCCAAAAAAGTATGGGTTTTGTGTCTTTTCTGTCACCTCTGTGTCTTCTGGGACGATTCTGTAATTTATGATTGGGATTTTCATGACAATATTTTCGCAGTCTGACACAAGTTCTAGCTTTAAATGCTTTCTTTTCTTCCTTTTTTTCCTAGGTAATATGAGACAATTTGTAATTGGATCTGCCGAAGTGTGTGTCAAAACTCACGCTCCAAGCGAGTACCATAGTTTCTGAGTTTTTATGTAGAATAAAAAAACTTGTCCACCAATAAATTTAAAATGATTATTCAAAAAAAAACTTGTCCACCAATAAATTTAAAATGATTATTCAAAAAAACTTGTCCACCAATAAATTTAAAATGATTATTAAAAACCTATCCACCAATAACTTAAAAATGATTATTCAAAAAAAAACTTATCCACCAATAAATTTGTATAATTATTCAAATATATATATATATATATATATATATTTTTCTTTTTTTCTTTTTTAATAATCTTTTACTTTTAAAATTTAATTTTTTCAAATAAAAATCTTTTCCTTTTTTCCAGTAATGTACTCCGTGCTTGCCTTTTCATCCCACAACTCTGGTTCTTGTAATAATAAATGTTTGAAATCCAATTTGTTGTTTGTTGCCGCTTAAAAACTTTAACAGCTTTTTTTTCTAAAAATCGAGGTTCAAATACTAAGCGCGTTGATGATCTACCCAGGTATCAATTTTATTAAAAATTCCACTTTTGAATCTGTTTAGGAAACTTCGCTAAAAAAGTAATACTCGAGCAGGTATTACCGTCTAAAACTTTTAAATTAGCCTCCCCACCAGCGACATTGATCGGCCCCATCTTTCAAACATGGGTTAAATCCTGCTTCTTCTTTAAACCTTCGAAGAACGCAATTGAAACAAAATATCTCGACCGCGTTCCCTTATTACATGTTGTTCTACGTAAAACTTCCTTCCCTAGTTGGCCACGATGTACGATCGCCTCTCGCGTTCTTCTTCCTCTAACAACATAACTCCTAAGTTCTTTGACGTTTCACATTAATTGCAAAACTTTTCCAACCTACCACCCAAGGAAGAAAAGAGCAGACGAATATGCAAATTGGATATACTTTTAAAAATACAGGGTTTATGAGATAGACGCAAGCCTAGAGATAACTTAAAATATGTGGAAACGTTCCGAACAAGTAAGTGTTAGACGACCTACAACTCCAAGAAGAATATTACGCTCATCACATTAATATTAATTATAAGAAGGATTAATAAGGCCTGAGTATTCTTGCCACAACAGCATTATAGACACTTCAAACCAAATCTTAAGGAGGGTGATTATAAAAAAGGTACGTAATATTTTTGTATAGGAAGCTTAGATTAGGCAGTTAATTAAATATAAATTAAGATAAGTGAATGAAGTAAAAGGATCTGACTTGCATATTCAGTTTAATTGGTGGCTTATTCTCACTTTTAAAGAAAGTTGTTATTTAGAATTAAGTATCAAGTTATTCCATAAAGCAGGTGTTACAATCCCAAATGTCTCGCTTAGCCAAAATTGGCTCTTGCGCCATAAAACCCTACACTCACCCGAAATGTCTCATCTTTTAGATAATCCCACACCTCTCTAGCTACGCGGATCCCGCAAGACATGTTATCCAGGATGGCTAGTCTCAACGAGAAAATCACTTTGCCTTCAAATTCTAATCCATACCCTCACAATAATGGTCGTATTCCAATTTGTTTTCAGGAGACAAAGTGTTTAGATATTCAAAAAAGGGGTCTGATGGGTTACTTAAAATATAATATTTTACGTTCAGCAACTGCTTTATGAAATTTTCTTACGCAATACGACACTTTGCGTTCCAAACACCAAACACTTTCATCGCGAGTAGAGACAATTAAATCCATAAGAATAAAGTATTTATTTTGAACAAGCTTAATGTTTAAAGGAAGTTTGATTCGACAAATACCGTGATATCTTATAAAAGTATCTTTTGATCGTACACTATAGTCCATTATGTCTACCGTAAAATGAAAATATCGACACTATATATCTAGAAAATATTTCTATTAATTTGAATGTTACTGAAGAATAAAAAACTTTCAAAGCTAATGTAAGACTGCTTAAAAATATTTTGATGATTATTCAAAAAATATAGATATATATTGCTATATATACATATATTATCAGTGTTTTTCAATTATTTTACAACCTATCCTGAATGGTTTTTTATGTTCGGATCTATCGTATTAAATCTGGCTTGCAATCTGAGTCGAGCTAAATGACAAGATGATCTCTATTTTCAATCAAAAGATACCGTAAGTAAATTAATTTAGAAGAAGACTGCGATCTACTTTTTCCCGTATTTTTAAGTACATTTTTCACTAGAATAAGTCAAACCCGGAGTGAAAGTGCCGTATCGCTAATTGAAGAGTGGAAGGTTATGTGTTTCTGAATTTGAACGAACTAAAAACTAGATTCCTGTGGCCAATGCCGAAAATTACAGGAGATTATTTTACTTAAAAAGTATGTGTCGGAAGAGACGGGGTGGACCATGTCTCCTGATGAGTGGCGTGATATGACTTACCAGTGGATTTATTTGCTCATTTCCCACTCCCATTTGCACACCGCAAAAGATACCCTACATATAAAATAATTGATCGTAAATACGATGAGAGAAAAAGGTATCCGGAAAGATTTTCAACAATTGCCTACCAGTAAATGAAACCTGAGTTAGACGAGCTGGGATGAATGAAAATATTTACAAGTTTAAACACTACTGGATTTTTTAATGAAAAAAATTTTGAAGGTGTAAAGGTTTGATCTATCCTGCTAACCTTATCAAAGCTGTTTCTAAAATTGATTGATTAGATATCACTTAGGTTAAATTACACCTTCTACTATACTTTTATTTAGTTTGACTGCAGTTAACAGTTTCCCCACTGACTCTTCGAAATGATTCCTATTCTGAAGAGATAAAACCATTCACTTTATCGGATCGAGCTATACCTAAAAATATTTCCCCTCTGTAGGGAAAAGTTCGTATTAAATGTACCTGCTGGAACCTTCGAATCGAATTGCAGCGTTATGATAGAACGATCAGATGGTGTGGATCGAGTTTGTGCGAGCGAGTATCGATTCCCTATATCAGAGACAAGCTGGCAATGAAGGAGGTCACTGTCTGGTGTCCTACTATGTCTTGAAGAAGGCCTCATGACACCAGGATGCATGGCTGATTGCAAGTGATTCACCCACGTATTCGTTCATTTCACGATATGAAAATACATCTGGGCCAAGCGAGTGTACGCATTTGGGACCTCGCTGATCGAGAGATGGATTAACCCTGAATCCTTTTCGATTGTGGCTTTCTTAAATGGAACCACTATTTATCTCTTTCCTCAAGTACGAGTGCATGCTTTAAAGGTATATTCTTTTTGAAATCCTTTGATCCAATAGATTAAGTTTTTCCTGATTGTCTCTGTTTACGCTAGAATCTCGTGGACGGTCTTACCTGGTCAAGCTTATCTTTCTCAACATCTGAGCCTTCCAGCTGACCAATCGTTACCCGCTTCATTTGCCGAGGATGTTTTACAAGGGCCAAAGAATTTGTTGATGGGTTACAAGCGTTCCTGAAATGATTCGTAATTTTTGCCCACGAGTCGCCTCTGTCTGAGAGATGTACCGCCCTGCCCATTGGAATCCATGATGTTACCGCATGTCGAAAGTAACCGTGTGTTGAACCACGAAGAGGTTCTGGGCCTTATTCTTTAAAATGGAAAAGAGAGAACATGTCAGAGTATCATCAATTTGAAAATGTGATCCTGGTGGAGGTGTGAAACTCCAAAATGCAGAGTGTCGAATTAAATGCCATTACGACCAACCCTTTGTTGAGCAGCAGATGCCCCCTACATTTGCTAGTGTGGAGGGTGAGGGGAATCCATTAGCTTCCCAGCCTGCGCGAAAGCCGGCTGACGTAAAGAGAATTTCAGAGAGGCGGAACTGAGGAAAATGAGAAAGCGTTTGAACCCTGTTTATTTCATGCTGCACTATGGTATGGACGCTAAAACTCGAAAATTTGAATATTAGATGACGCGAAACGATCCAGGAAAACAATGTGAATATGTATGATGTGTTGATTTAAAATCGTTGACTTCGGAAAAAGCGAATTTAGCAAAGATGGGAAAAGAATTTTAGAAGAGCATTTTGGAAAAATGGTCCAAGAGAATTTATGTAAAACATTATTTGATAATTAAAATATATATATATATTATTATTATATATATATTATTATTATTATTATTATTAAATACACAATTTTTTAATCAAATTCCCTTGGACCTACACCTCTTCCGAAAGTATATTTCTGATTCTACCTACCTTTTCATAAAGTTTGCCAGTACAAAACATCAAGTCTACCGTGCTACCAAAGCATCAAAACACGCAAGTCTGCCAGTGTTTCCTGTCGAAGAACCCAATATGCCGGTTTTTTTGCTCGCCGAATAAGCTGTTCCTGATGGATGTCCGTTTCGCAGAAGGCCCTTGTCCTACTTCCAGAGCATCAAGCAATGGCCAAAGCCTTCTCACCTTGAATTTGTCCGATTTAACTTTTGAATCACTCTGATTTGATTCTGAACCAATATTATCTGGATACGACATCTTAATATCGTAAGTTATCTCAAACCACGAGAGGGACGGTGAAATGGTCTTACCAACAGCCATTTCCATGTACAGGATGTACAACGACATGTTTCAAAATTTGGCCGTGTACCATCCCAAAGCGAGCATCGTACGTGTACGGACCTCAAACAAAAAGCCTTGCTTAAAGATTTTTTCGTTATTTGCCCGTGGTGGATGTGTTGGAGTCGCCCTGTTTAAAAGAACATTCCCCGAACCCAAGAATTGCAAAATATTTCCTTTTGAAGGACATCGCAATTTCCACGATCAAAGCTACCGCCGCTCGTTTGCAGTTTTAACAGAGCCTACGGATACGCCACGACTGTAAGATAAAAATGGCTGCGTTTGAAGAAGGAAGAAAATGTT
Organism: Trichonephila inaurata madagascariensis; assembly: GCA_019973955.1. Classification (NCBI taxonomy): domain Eukaryota; kingdom Metazoa; phylum Arthropoda; class Arachnida; order Araneae; family Nephilidae; genus Trichonephila; species Trichonephila inaurata. Next base: position 21,266 of record BMAV01024085.1, on the reverse strand, counting down.
TCTTCTGGAGAGTGAAGAAGAATGTAATAATGTCATCATGGAATAAAATTATTTAAAAAAAAGTCTCAAGTCTCTATATTTGTCAAAAGTCGCGCTAGAAATTTCTAAAGTTAATGTTGATTTATTCAAAGGTGTAATGTTGATTTTCATTCAAAGGTAATGTTGATTATTCATGTTGCACGTTGATTATTCAAGGCTAATTGATTATTCAAGGCCAATGAAACCAAAAAAATTCAAAAGCTAATGTTGATTCAAAAATTCTCCAAAGTGTTAATGTTTATTATAAAAAATTTTAAATCTAATGTTGATTATTCAAAGCTAATGTTGATGAAAGAAATTTCAATGCTAATGTTGATTAAAAAATTTTTCAAAGCTAATGCTGATTAAAGAAAATCCTAAAACAAATTAAGCTAATGTTGATTAAAAATTTCAAAGCCAATGCTGATTGCAGCAACACTTAAAAGCAAATGTTGATTAAAAGAAAATCTAAGCAAATTGCTTAATAAGTTGATAATTTCAAAGCTAGTAAAGTTAATTAAAATTTTTATCCTGAAAATATATATATATATAGCAGCAGCATATATATATATATATATATATATATATTTTTCAAGGATAAAAAATTTTAAATTTTCATATTATATGATTTTCAATTTATAATATATATTCAGTTTTATAATTTAATTTTTGTTCATCAAAATTTTCCCTTTTTTTCCAGATACAAGCTACAGATATTATTGATCATTACAGCTTCAACAACTTTAAGCTGAGATGATTCAAATACTTACATATAGATTGAAATATCCATTTTATTTCCTTTTATGGTCTATTCCAAATCCTACTGATTTTTTGCCCAGTACGTTCTCAATTGTCCCAGGACACTCAGTGCATCGAAATGCAAGGTTGTACTGAGGACTATAGTGTTATAAAGGCCGAGTTTATACGAATCATGGAAGCATTCCAGTATAATAAGGAATTTAAACAGGAAAAAATGCAGAGAGGGTATGTGCCATGATGTCGAACCATGTCTCATGGACTGTGACGCCTGAGGCTTGGCTGATATAGTGATTCGCGGGCATCTACCGTTATTGTATTCCCATGTTGAAAAATGCGAACACCCTAACGGACCATTATTCATACATTTGGACCACTCTGAGCCTTCTACGACAGATTGTGGTTATCCGGAATGTTTTAGAACTGGGGCTCTTATCTAGAATGGAAAACAGACACGGGACCCTCGGATGGTGGGTAAGAAAATTTTAAAAGTTCTTACGGACTTGCCACCGCTGGATATTGTGACAGGGGTTCACAGAACTCTGAAAACCCAAGAGAGAAGAAGGCATATAAGAGTATAAATACAGGTTAAGGCGGATTGTAAAAGAAATTCTTGTATGTAAGGCCAATAAACTAAATGGCGTTGCCTTTGTGCAGTCCTTTTATATTCAATAGGTACGTATATCCTTTATCAATATCCATAAACCTTACCGCATGCGCCAGCGATTGATGAAAACCGCGATATTTCAAAATGGGTGATTCATATATCCAACATGGTAACAAAACTTTTTAAATAAATAGAGTTAAAGTTGCACCCTTAACGTAAATACCGTTGGAGCAAAAATCCACTATGCATTTCCTTCTAGAATAAAACCATTTTTTTTATCATATCCTTTAAAAAATGAAAAGTTTCATACCTGGTAACAAGATATTTTTTTCAGGAAAAAATATTGTTATCTAAAATATATATATATATATATATATAGTCATTTATAACTTTTTCCGGGCAAATGCCTAAATTTATTTCTAGATTCTAATTTAATATTTGGTTATAAAAATCCTAATTTCTGGAGGACTCAATTTATTTTTCTAGATTCTCCTAGTTTCACTCTCTGTGCTCTCATAATTTGCGGCTTTTTTTGAAAATTTTAATACCCGATTGGGAAAAACATTACCCCAGGTGTGATCCAAAAACCTCAAATGTGTCGTCTTATAGACGGAGATTGGAGCGTTGGGGATATTGAAATTTTTGAACTTATGAAACTGTTTCCCTTTCCCCGTCAAGGTACTGAATGAAATGGTTTCACACTTCGGACTGCATCCAGTAAAACGCACCGAAGGACCGACACTTTAGTGTTCTTTTTATTTAAAGAACCCGAAATTTTTCATCGTGAAACAATTGAATCACGTCGTTGTCGGGAGGGATCCATGCATCACAGAGTGAGGGGTGATTTTGGGGGTTTTTTGGGAAGACCCAATTTTTCTATACTGCCCCACGTTTTTAAAATTTTTAAAATAATTTTAAAATAAAATTAAATATAAAATATTTTTATGTATGTGCATGTTTGAGCACACCATAAAAATGAAATTTAAAAACAAATAAAAATAATTTGTTAAATTAAATAAAAAAAGCCCAATTTTTTTTAAAAAAAGAAAAGATTTTGGGGGGGTTTTTTTTCTCCCACCGCAGGAAAAGTTAAATGAGATAAATTTAAAAAAGGTGATAGAAAATATTAAAACGGACAATCTATTAGAATATGTTGGACTGGTACGAGACCATGCATGAAGGACAGTTGGGACATTTTCCCCCAACAAATGCCTTTTAAAGCGGGCCCAAATGCAAAGAGGGAATTTGACATCAGTTCTTCGCATTGGTATCAAACCCATGCCCTTGCGGGTTTCACAGAGTGCAGTTTGTTATTCAACGTGACTCCATGTTTCCCTGCCAGATCGTATTAAATGTGCGGGATGACCCCTTAATATCCGATGCGGAACCCAGGCGGCAGTGGTCGTCGCCGACCGTGCCGCGCGTCCGCTTGCCGTTAAAAAATTTTTCCACGTGGCTCGGTAGCCAGCAAAATATTATATCAAAACCCTTGCACGCGATCTTTCGGAGTACATTACAAACCACGGGATGAAAACGATCGTTATAATTTTCGCCAAATACCCTCCCGTCAGAAGTGCGCAGGGGGTATTTTGGGGCGATTTTTGGTGCACGGTTGGCGACGCTTCTGCAGGCGCTGAAAGAAGCGTCTGTCGATAACCGGCATATTATCTTCAATCACGATCCACCCAACCCGCATTTTTCGAACCATTGTGAGATGGCCGAAAACCCCCTATACGGGGGTGGACAAAACGCGTTGAAGCCCAAGGTGTTACGGGGATTTACTGTAATTCAAAAGGTTGATATAAGGGAAACCCGTGGTATTTTCCCAAGGTTAAAGGGGTTTTTTTTGCTGGATATCCACATTGGGTAGGTCATTCGGTTTGTTTTTTTACCCTACCCATAAACGGCCGTATGTTAGATGGCCGGGCATCATAAAGTTCTTCATGGTGGGGGTGGGTTCAACATTTAGGATATGAAGGAACGGAAAAGTTTTTTAAAATAATAGGAAGGAACTTCCTCCGTCGAAGATCCAGGGAAGCTGGTAGCTTTAACATAAAGACTCTGCACTGGCGATGGGGAAATGCACCAGAACAGATTCTCGTGCCATATGGTGGACAGGGCGCAGCGCAGAGTTGCACGCAGATCCTTGGCACAACCCGTAATCCGGGGGACAGTACGATAGATTGATACCCGGGGCAATGATTTTCGATCCCCCCCAGGAGGTGTTAGACAACACCTTCAAGAGGTTTAAAGACTTTTCACACCTTTCCCAATTGTAAAATATGGGGAAGGAAAGTGAGTCGACGGTCAAAAATTACCCCAAGAATCGTACGTCGGGAACTAGGGGAATATTAACATCACGAATGCGTATTTCAGGCTGGGGATGAAGCCCCCGTTTGGGGAAAAAAGTGCACGCGCAACTTTTACTGGCAGAAATACTATGACCGTTGGTGTCACCCCCATTTAATAATATTGTTGACGGCAGTTTGTAACTGCCGTTCAACCCCCATGTCTGATCCTTCACAACTGATCGAAGATCGTCACGTATAATGAACCCTGTATAGAAGGCGAAAATACATTCAAAATGCAAAAAATATGACATAAAAAAAGGGTACCCAAAAGCTTCCTTGAGGAACTCCCCAGCTTGGGTAAAAAGGAGCAGAGAATGCCACCCATCTCCTCTAAAAAAAGTTTTAAAAATTTTTTTTAAAAAAAAGTGGGCAAATTCCTCTTAACCAAAAATCAAATAAAGGCAAAGTACCCCATAGCGCCAAGTACGATCATATCCTTTTCATATCGAAAAAAATAAACAGATGATTCCCCCGGACAAAAGTGTTTCTGTTTTGCCCCCCAGCATGATGATATTGTCAAAAGTGGATCTTCCTTTGCGGGGGAACCACCGAAACAGAGAATCTTCGATTCTTTTCAAGTTCATAAACGGCGGGGTTTACCTTTCGTGTCTTACAAATGGCTCGGGGTGCTATCGGTCGATAGTTAGAGGGTTCTTTGGATCTTTTCAGGTTTTAGGGTGGGGATCATTGGCCTTGCCCTTTAGTAGGGAACACCTGCTCCCCCCATATTTGGTTTAGGTAAAGGGACTTACTAGTGAATCCTCATTCAAATGGGGAAAAATTCATGGATATTCCATCAGGACCTGGACTAAATTTATGGGCTGTGATAAGGCCCCCTTCAATTCCCCCCATGTCAAAGTACTTTTGGGGGAAAGGTTGCGGCACCGAAATTTATAGGTGTCCGCCTAAACGATTCAGTCACCAAAGCAGGGCATAGGTGGGCTGGAACCTGCAAAGTCTGGCCCAACGTTGGCCCCCAATGACGGGGACGAATACAAACGTCGATGTTTCCTATCGGAATGGAAGTCCCCATAAAAGGGCCCTTCCGCTTTGACCTTTTTTCCATAACTGTTCGGAGTTTACGATGTGATTGAAGATACATACTTGATCCAAGATTCTCTTGGGATTGACGATATTCCGAGCTAACGCTTTTACGTTTGAACGCATGAGATTTTCAGTGGTGGGGGATCTCCTGAAAATACCCACGCCTCCGTTCGGCTTGTTGGCAGGAAGAGTTCCACCATGGTCTGCACAGCTTCCGTTAAAAATTGGGGTTTTTGGGAAATTTCTGCTGGCGCATTCCGAATAACTTTAGTGACATTTAAAACACATCATTAATTCCCTGTTCTGAACCATTGTGTCGGTGATAACTGCAACCAATTTATCCCCGTCTGCGCGATGAAAATGATAATGGGGGGCGGTGGTCCCCCCCATTAACATGGAGATGGGGGAGGAAATGATCACTTTTTGCAATCTTTATCAACCCAAATTCAACACGGAACAGAACTGGCGAACAATGGCTAGATCGAGGGGGAAATGTCTCGTGGGTGCATGGAAATATTTTTCGTCGTTGTTAAAGGGGAAAAGAGAATGATGAGATCAACTTTCGATCTGTCGTCCACGGGGTTGGGATCATCATGCCCCCCAAAGGGGGGTCCGAAATCACCGAGTAAAAAAAGGACGGGAAACTGGTAATTGATTCAAATCCCCTTGTGGCACAACATGTTGGGGGGTAAATAAACACAAGGAACTGTGACAAAAAATGGATATGAATCCACAGCCACAGCCTGTAATGATGGTTTCAGTGTGACGACATTACTGGGATAAAGATGAGACGTGGCTTTTCACCTCCCGTTTGGGAAAAGCAGGGCCCTCTACATCCCGTGTACACTTAAACCGCGATCCGTTTTACATGGATCTTCAGAAATGTCTTGAAAGCAACGCAGAGCTGGTACGTGGGAAAAGATGGTTTAAAACCCAAATCGGTTCTTAGACCCCGGCAGTTCCCCGGAAATAAAGGGGGCATCGTTTTTTTGCTTTGGGGAGAAGACGACGGTTTTGTGACTGGTCTTCCAGAGGCATTCATCGCTTTCACTCATTTATTCGTCATCTTTCATTCGGGGTTTTTGAAAAGGGTTTTATCTCTTTTTGTGTTTGTCTGTACCCCAGATTCTTTTTTGAGTTTTCCGGTTTTTTTTTATGGGTGTAGTGGGTAAAACTTTCTTTATCCATGCAATTTTCGGTGTTTGTTATTTTGCTGGTGTAGGTGAGCTAGTGCATCACAAAAATGTTTGGAAAAATCCTTTTCAATGGGGAAAGCCACCCTGTTTAGATCACCATGAGCTCTGTACTTTTTTTATCTTGGACATTTTTTTGTCCAAAATGAAAAAAAATTTTGAAATAAAATATATTTTGTGTGATTATTATATTTTTAAAAAAGGTTTTTAAAACCCTTTCATGTATGTAAATTAAAAATTATGCAGTATGGGTTCTTTTGTACAAAATAATTTCCCCGGTAACACTTTTTTTTCATTTGGAATATGTAGTTTAAATGAAATATTATTCCTATATCTTTTTACAACAAACGGTCAAGTTTGGGCCCCACCAGAATAGAATCATCGCGTGCTCAAACCCGCACCCCTCACTAAAACCAACCTCGGCACGGAATAGAATCACCAAAGCCCGCCCCGGACACCGACTGGATAACGCAACCTCGGTGACCAACTTTGGATCGACTGATAAAGCAAACTCGGTGACCGACCTCGGACCCAGTAGAAAATGCAACCTCGGTACGGAACAATCTGGACCCACTTATGATGCGATCGCAACGAGAGGAAGGCCGCCGAGTATATAAACCAGCGCCGGCGGACTCAAACTCTGAAACATGTCATGACATCGCTTTTTTTTCGCACATGGAACGTAGCCATCGCATGACTACCCAGCGTCCTGTTGAAGAACGCGACAGTGTTAAGAGGACGCAGGCGATCCCAGAGGTAGTGTATCAGTCGGTTGACCAAACTATTTATCACCTGAAAGATGAAAGAACCAAATCATACATCAACGAGACGCATACAATAAAGAGCCTAATTTCTGATCCCATACCCCTTAAAGATGGAATTTTGTTTAAGCGTAAAGCCAGTCCGGGTAATAAGGAAATGCAAGTAGAGGCGTAAAGCGAACTGACGCAGGCACCTTTAGTTTTGAAGCTCACACCACCAACTTGGAATCACGCCCTATTTCCATTATCTGACTGGTCGATATGCCCTCCTTATGTGCAATGACGATGCACACGAATTCAGCGACACGGCAGAGTGCACAATGGCAAAACTTTGATTCTGCTGCACTTTCAAAATTTTTAAAAAGTTGTAGCCATCACTACGAAAGGAGGCTGACGGGTCCCGAAAAGGCGACAATGTACAATTTTTAAATATGATTGTAAAATTATGATTTAATTATGATTGTAAAATAAAATTTTTACATTTTATGTGAAAAGAAAAAAAAAATCTGCGTTGGTGCTCGTGACACAGAAAGTTTCAAACATTATACCAAGATTGGACTTTCCAAGATTAGTGAAAATATGTAACTCAACATTAGTGGATTATGTTTTCCAACATTGAAAAAATATATAATATAATATAGTATAATATTATATTATATTTTCCAACATTGAAAAAATATATAATATGGTACAGAGTTTTCCACATTGAAGTAACATAGCAATATAATATAGTATAATATTATATATTTTCTCCAACATTGAAAAGGAAAATATACATTATAATATAATATAATATTTTCCCAACATTGGAAGAAATATATATGTTTATAATATTATATTTCATTATACTGTACATTATATAATGTGAATGCAAAAATTTTTTTTCAATCATATATTCATCACAAACGCAATTCCCCAGTGCCACGGAATTTACTTCACAACCACCCCTAGTACTAATGGAATTTACTTCACAAATCCACCCCCAGTAACACGTGGAATTCATTACAACCACCCCAGTGCTACGTGGAATTCATCACAACCACGCAATCTTACAGAACCATATAGAATACACCCGGTGCATTGCGACATCAGCACCACGGTATTTTAAGGTTAACAGATTTCCCCAGTAAGCAAGCATTAATATGATGTCACCATGACTCCAAACTTCTAAATAAACACAGCTACCCCAACCAAATCATGGGGTTCCTAGGTACAACGTTCCGTTTAGGGAACAGAAAAGTAAGGTATAGTGCCAGTCACCAATATTCATTAAATTTATAATCAAAAACATTTGCAATTCAATAAAAATTTGATTTCTTAATCTTGACCCTTTTTTTCAGGTTTGCATGATTTCAAATACAGTACTTAAAACACTTTTAATGCTTTCAATAACTATTTTAATAATTCCATTTCAATAAATAATTTTAAAGGTAATTGATTTTAATTATAATTTGATTTAATGGAACACTTCTAATGATTTCAATAATTTATTTTAATAATTGATTTCAATAATTTATTTTAATAACTGATTCTCCAACGGGAATTTTAAAACACTCTAATGATCCTTTAAAGCTGCAATTCTCGATCTTAACACCGGTTCTCACCGGAACACTTATCGATTTCCAACAATTTAGTTCTAATAATTGATTTCTAAATGGACTTAATAAATTTTAAAACGAAATTTCAATACCCCCAAAGGCACTGATCTTAATGACTTTAGTAATTTTAAAACACTTTAATGATTTCCCACATCTATTTCATAATTGATTCCCAAATGGACTTTTAATAATTTTAAAACACTAATAATTTTAAAGGTACTCATTAATTTTAATAATTGATTTAATAATACCTTACAAAATACCAACAAAATCCAATACTCAATTAATAAACTTACAATAATTTTTAAATAATTTCAATAATTTTAAAATGATTTCAATAAATTATTTCAACAATTTTAAAAATATTATAAATGATTTTAGTTAAATGATTTGATGTTCCCATAATTTTAAATGCACTTTTAAATGGTCAGATGTCTCATAATTTTCAGAATTTTTTACTGATTGATTTCCGTAAATTACCGATTTGAATGTAAAGGGAATTTTTATAAACATGGTAAAAAACCGATTGGGGGTCCGGTGCTATAAGATGGACTGACTGTGTTTCTATTGCTGCACAACCTTTAAAACTGAGATGGTATTGCCGGTTCTATCTTCTATACCATATAAAATTCTGCGGGTGCCAAACAATTTGGCGGATTGATAAATTTATGAAATATGACCCTTTGTATAGCCTAAATCCTCAATGTCCATACCAAACGGAATTTATTTAGGACCACCGTCCATATCAAAATGGAACACGGAATTAAGTTTCCATTTGCCTCTATCCAACCCAAATTTCTGAAAAATGGAATTTGACGCATGGTTCTTGCTAAACCAAACGGAATTCTTATTTTACGGTTCTTTGCCATAAGAACGCAAAATTCGCTGAAACCGTCTGTACCAAATTAAAAAGCGGAATTCTATCTACGGTTCTTACCATAGAACGCAAAGCATGCAGAAACTGTCTGGTGGTTCAAAATTGAAACGGAATTCATTTCCACGGTTCCCTGCCATAGAACATAAAGCGCACAGTTCCTACTAAAAACAAAAACGGAATTCATTTCATTTGTTCTGCCATAGAACAGAAGCCTATTAAAACCAAGTTCAAACTAAAATTAAAAGCGAATTCATTTTACGGTTCTTGCCATAGAACATATACTATTGAAACCGTCCATACCAAAAATAAAAACGGAATTCACTTTTTACGGTTCTTGCCAGAGATTCTGTAAACTGAAACTGTTCAATCAAAATTGAAGACTTGAATTCGATTTTACTTAAGTTCTTGCCATAGTGAAGTAGCTTTGTAGAAATTTTAAAGAAAAGAAACATCTCCCGAAGTAATCATTCCTTGTTTTCAAAAAAAAAATTATAATATAAATATATAAATATAATGTATATATATATATTATATGCTATATATATAGCATATATATATATATATATATATATATATATAGTTATTATGGCTATACATATATTGCTGGCGATGTTGCTGTATATGTTGCTATTATTAATGTATATCATCTTAAATTATATTTTAGATCCAACAGTGTTTTAACTTTTTTCCACTGGTGTTGCTTTTAATTTTTGGTACTGAGGTAAGTGCTCGAGCTGTCTCCCCTTCACTTTCAATGGCTCTCTGAAGGCTTCAGGTTTAGGCGTCTGCAATTCTTTAATCGAGTAGATGTATTAAGTACTACCCGAACGGACCGAGATAGTATTTCCAAAAGACAAATATCAGATGCCGATCCACCTGGGAAGGCATTTCCTTTTCTTAAATTAATTGAGATAGGTATGCTGATGTCGTTTGAAAATAACAACCTCCGGGTAAAACAATTTTTCCTACAGCAATCATTTCTGACTCGTTGATTTTACCAAAGTCCATCCCAATAAGTGTCTAGGGTGCTTGCATTGGTTCTTGATTAAAAGCCACACCAACAAAATTCATTACTTCATCGGTTTTCGACTCGTCTGGCAAACTGATCAACAGCCCGTTTCCTAATTCCGTTCTAAAGTCAAAGTTTTTTCACGATTCATTAGCGCAGATTTTTTAAAGAGATAAAACCGTATCGCGAATTCGTTCTTTTAATAAATGTATTAGCACCCCCCGATACGTCTTGTTGATTACAAAAACACGTCAATTTCATTTGAAAAAGATCTGCAGGCTAGTTTGGGATTAAAATCAAAACTCTTTTGTCTGGTTCTTTGCTGAATTTAAAATTGGGAGTGTTTGTTGAACTCCTTAACTCTCTTTACCACATCCGAACGGTTAAAGTTGGACCGATTATGAATTCAAAATATCGGAAGATTTGTGTATAAACCTGACTCTATAGTTATATAAACGGTGTTAAGTACTTTATTGGCCCCAAGTGTATTTAAAAATAAAAATAAAGGCACTCTATTTCCGTGAGAGATTTTGTGGCTCAGAATGAACCAATAATGATAGGAATTGGAAAGTGGCTGTTTAGAAAAGTTGTGAATATAAAGATTTTTGGCAATGATTAAAAATCACGAGACACGAATCCATCACCACATGGCCGTTTTGAGATAAGCTGTCGAGACATTTTATTTACCTCTTCCTCGGAAGAGAGGAGCGGTGCAAATTAAAACAATATTTGGGAACGACCTTCCAGTCTGCCGATTTCACTCGTCTGTTGGACAGTGCCCGGAAAAATCCAATTGAAAAAAGAGTAAAACTAATTAAAACCCGTGACATTTTTACATTTTATCAAAGTGACGGTTTCAGTGATTGGTTGATTTAAAACCGTATTTGGAGTGAGGGTGTTGAGACGAATCACGTCGAATCGGTGTCACGAAAATGTATTTGGCATTTGATAAAAATCGACTCTGGTAAAAGTTTTCTAACTGGAACCCGATTCTGCTTGTGCAGGTTTCTTTTAGTTTGCGCTTAAAGAAGCCCACAACCAAAGCCTTATACAATATAAAATTTCATTTGAAACGATGATTAAAAAAAGAATTGAAGGTTGGATATTAAAAGGGGACAGGAGCGTGGCTCCACTTGCCTCCCGTCTACGGAAGCATGGGCCAAAGGGCACGCAACAGGAACCCTAGACCCACCTCCCCGGTAATGGGTCGCCGCACACGGCAAACATGCGGGTCAGACTCAAACACCAGTCTGGACAATTATAAAATGAGTAACGTTTTTGTTTAAAATACCCCAAATAAAACCCAATTCAAATTAGTAGAAAAAATAATTAAACTTTAAAAATACCTCCAAATAAAATTGGCACCACAAAACAACCTATAACTGAACTAAGTAAATATAATGTGTTAAATATTGAACTGTAAATCCTAAAACACTAACCGCTAAAATATTTTTTTTTTTTTTTTTCAAAATTGGACTTCCGAGTACCCTCGTGATCGTGGTTCCCCTGTACTCACCCGAAGGTGAGCCCTGAGAGAAAAAGGAAAGAAAGGACAAATTGGCTGAGAAGAAGTAGGGTAGAGAAGGATCACCAGGGTAGATTTAGATACACCCGTGCTTACCTACATTAAGTAAACCCCTTTGGAAAAAAGGAAAGATCAATACCACAAGCAACTGAACAAAGATGGTAAATCTGCACAAATTTCACCTAAAGAAGGTGTCAGAGCCTCTTGAGGAGGTAGCTTTGAGCGTGGGTGCCTGAGGATAACTGTGGGACTTATTACGTGCTTCTGTATAAGAAATATTTATTTGTTTCTTTTATTTCCTTGCATTTGTTTTCATTTCTTCCATTTAGTATTATTTTATACATTTTATACATCAGTTTATATATTTTGGCCGGAATGTAATCTGTGTGGAAGCATGTCCGACAAGATACCCAGAGCCAGTCAGCTGTCCGCGGCAAGGAAGCCTATGAATGTCCGAACCTCTGGTACTAAAACAGCGAAGAGATTCGGTATATATATGTATTCTTAAGAAGCTTTAAGTATCCAGCTTTTATTTATTCGGTAGTATTGAGCTATTGAAGGTTAAAATTAAAATGCCTAGCTGAATACGTGCAGAGTTTCAATAGATTCTTCTGACCTGAATAACACTCCCCGATTAGAAAAACCCTGAGGATTTTTCCGCTTCAGGGTGCTCAACAGGTCAAGTTTTGCAGTCACACTCATGGCAGGAAGTAAGTGTGGGACTTATTAAAAATATGGATTCATTTAGGAAAGAATTTAAGTAAGAGAAGTTATCTATTAAGAGCAGAGTTTGTTTCAATAAGTTGGTGATTCCCGAACAAAATCTTTTACGGATTTTCGGTACACCATCTATTCCATGAGGCTTTCAGCCGGGTAAAGGGTGATACTTTTACATTACTTCATTGTTGGGGAAGGTAAATTTTAAAAATGTACGAATTCGATACGTCACACCGTTGAGGTTGGGCAACACAAGGCCCTACCCAGGCACAGCCGACTTGATCCATATGCGCGAGGAAAAACAGGTTCATTCTGGAGTGAGCCTCCACCCACCACAGGAGTCCAACTAGGAGGTAGGCTTAATATCTGGCAAAACCAGTGGCACGGCGCCACTCTGGACTACACCCAGAATATAATGCTGCCAGTGCAGGACAGCGATCCAACGGGTAAACCTGCCACCCCTTATCTGCAGCACTAACCCTATAGCAGCAGTTCTTCGGGGACACCAAAGAGAGGTACCACGATTGACAGGAGCGGCTCATTCCTGCAACCCGTCTACAGTGAAGCGTGGGCGAAAGGGAACGCATAGAGGTATCCCTAGGGCCAAGCCCACCTCCACCTATACGGGAGTGAGTGAGTGAATGTAGGGTTTTATAAGTAAGAGCTAATTTTACAGCAGTGCCAAAACAACTTTTAAATATTAAAAGTATAAAATTAGTAAAAATTTTATGATTGAAATAGTAAAATTTCATATTAAAAGTTTTGAAAGTAAAGGTTAATAGAATTTTGGTGGGGTTACCCACCAAGTCATAAAAGCGATGTAGTTCGTAACTAAATTATTTAAAAAAGGAAAATAACCTCTTTGCTATTTCTAATATGGTTTTTGATTGGATTGTCAAAGTCGTAGCGAATATATGTATGATTAGGTTTATTAACTAACACACTCTCCCTTATAGGTGTAACCACTCATATTTAAGACATATTTTGGATTCGGCTCAGGCTCATCTTCCACGTCATATACTATCATGTCTTCCTAATCCGTTGTGTACTCGGTAGGTGCTGATTTTTAAGGTTTATGAGGAGCCATCTTAATTTCTATTTTTGGTTTCTGTTGCATGTGTTTTTGGAGGATGTTTTTCTTATGGGGTTTGAAGTTTCTTTTGCATCCTGGGATGTAGCAGGTGTGGTATTGGATGTAGTGGTGGTAGTTTCAAGAACAGGTCATGCTGTGGATGAAGAAGATGCAGCAGAAATAGATAAATTATTAGAAGTGGTGGGAGCAATATCTATTACAGAAATAAGGGGTTGAGATTCTGATGGCGATGTAACTGTAAAAGATGTGGATGGTAAGAGTATTGACTGAGTTAATGTAGTGGATTTAGTAACTGCAAGGACCGAAGAAGATATAGTCGACTTCGGAACGGATACTAAAGGTTTTAAAAGTTTCAATGGTGGGCAAACTATTTTGGTAATATTTTCATCTGTTTGCGTTGTATTGGTAAAAGTCGAGGGTTTGGTAACCTGGGCGTAAGATTGAGGTAATTGTGGAGCGATTAGTTTTCGTGCTTCAACATATTATATATTTCTATTAGTTTTGATAATCTGTATTTCTTTTTCAGTTTTCCATTTCGGGCATAACTTTGAATTTGATGGGTGGAGCTCGGTACAATTAACACATTTCGGCTCTAGAGTACAATCCGTGGAAGAATGGCCAACGGATGCACATCTAGAGCATGTTAATTGACCGAGGCAGGAAGTTTGAGAATGTCCGAATCTCTAACACTTGTAAACGCGCAGAGGATTCGGTATATAGGGACGGATTTTACAATTTAAATAACCGGATTTTATGGTAGTTGGCAGTTTTGGGCTATTGAACGTTAAAATTAAGTGTTTAGTTGGAATAATGTGAGTATCTTTCTTTAAAGTGATTCTTCTGACCTGCACTACACCCTGGTCTGAAAATCCCTCAAGGATCTCAGCATCAGAAGTACACAACACGTCAGATTCGGAAATGACACCTCGACAGGAATTTAAAGATTTATGAGGGGTAACTAGAAGGTGAGACTCTAGAAATGTTTTTGCAGACAGATGATTTTTACTGAATGTTTGATTTTGTTTCTACAAGTAAATCACCTGATCGCATTTTTTTAACGGATTTTGGCTCGCCTATAGCTTGGAGAGCTTTGAAAATAGCAAAAGGGGATTTTTTAGACATTTCATTATTAGGCAGTGATAGTATAAAAACGTGCAGTACTGGCAGTCTGTTCAATGTTGAGGTTGAGGTAAAACAATACCTTTACCCGGCACGGCAGCATTGGATCCATAAAAACGCGTACACAACTTCGTCCTGGAGTGCCTCCACCCACCAAGGAGTCCAACAAGGGAGGCAGTGTGCCGGTCATCTGGACAAAAACCAGGCACGGCGCTTACCTGGAGTACACCCAGAATATAATGCTACAGTCCACGGCGAGGATCCAACGGGTAAACCCGCCATCCCTTATCTGCAGCACTAACCCTACAGCAGTGTCTCTTCGGGGATACCGAAGAGAGGTACTACCAACCGATTGACAGGGCGAGGCTGACTCCGCCACCTGTCTACAGTGGAGTGTGGGCCAAAGGGAACGCAGAGGTATCCCTAGGCCATCAATCTCCTCCTACGGAAAAGCGTGGCAAAGGGAACACAAAGGATCCCCAGAACACCATTTTCCTCCTTACGGGACGCTGCACACGGCAAACATGCGGGTTGAAAAACCAACGGTGTTAATCGGAAACAAATAAAGCAACATATTCAAAAAATTTAAAGAAATATAAGAAAAATGAACTAAACTAACACAATACAAAATATAAACCATAATACGTTAGTAATAAAAAGGAAGTTTTTTCAATAGAAAAAACACAATTTGAACAAAGTTCATTCTTTAACATAGGTCTGTGGTCTAGACGGGAAAAGAAGAAAAGGGAAATTTGAATGGCAAGAAAAAGGGCCGAAAATAGAGAAGGATCACTAGGGTACCCTGGGTTCGTGAAGCCCATGTTTACCAAAAAAAGTAAACTTCTTAGGAAAAGGAAAAGATCACTAGGGCACCTCGGGAGCGTGAAACCCGTACTCACCTAAAGAAGGTGAGCCCCCTGAGGGGAATAGGAAATGAAGCAATATCGTCTAGTGGTGTAACCGAAGCAGCACTTATGTTAGGCAAGTTTATACATATTTTACTAACTTTTTTGTATAATTTTTTGAAGCAGTTACTCACTGCTCCAACAGATTTGATAATTTTTTAGGGGTAAAGTTATTTAATTTCTTTTTGTAATTTATTTAGTTTGTATATTCGTCTAAAGTTTATTGATAAGTGTATGTTAAGGCTTTTCATCTGGATATATTTATGACTTTAAGTGAATGTAATCTTTATTATATAAAATTTACGGGTAATATTTTGAGGCCTATGCTGATGCAAAGGATGGTTGTGAAAATAGAGACCGAAGTCGGTCTAGAAGTCGTTCAGGAACCAACATGGCAGCAGAAACTGACAAAGAAGCAGGAATTCTGGAACAGTAGAAAAAAAAACCCTGAACGTAAGTATTTTTTTAAAGTATTTAAAATTTTCTCCGTTTATTTTGACTTTTTCATCACCCCCAAAAAATTAATTAAACAGAATATTTTTTTATTTAAAAAATAATTATGCATTTTGAAAAAAATCTAGCTTTAAAGTAAACTTTGAACCCTTCAATCCAAACTTGTTTTTGAAGTTTTTTTTCTCCTTTATAATGTCAAAACTGTGATTTTATAGAATAATCAGTAAATGTTTTTTTATTTTTTAATATTATTTTAACAAATAAGCTTAAAATTTTCCTTCAAAATTTTTTAAAAAAAGGGGTTGGGGAAACGAATGAGTATAGAAAATTTCTTTAAAAAAATTCTCACAAATATATTGTTTATAAACTAATTGAAAAAATATTTTTTAAAAATTGTAAAACATTTTGCTAACAATCGCGAACTGAGATGCAATGGCTGAAAGCAATAGGGGGTTATCAGTTGTATTTTGGGAACTTCAATCCCAAGCACTTATAGTTGAACAAAAGTTGGTCATCTTATGTGGTTTCTTGTACGAAATTTCGGGGGATATTTAGCAACCATAGCAAATTAAAGCATTTGTTTCGTATATTTTAAATTTTCTCACAATAGACGCAAAGAAAGATATATTTTTTATATATATATACACAGGTGTTTCATATTTAATGGTACAAAAAGGCATTATTGTGAACGTTGTAATTAATATATTTAGAAAATTCAAATTTACCTCAAAACTACATTTATTCAAGTTTCTACAGGTGTTCAATATGTGCCTCCGGTTAACGACAAATGTCTACGGTAATCAAGCTCCTGCCGTACTCTCGTATAGCATATCCCCTGTGATGGAGTTCAACACTGCAGTTATCCGCTGCTTCAGTTCCTCTAAGTCCTGAGGAAGTGGACGCACATACACCTTTTTCCCTTAACGGAAACCCCAGAAAAAAAAAAATCCAGGGGCGTTATATCTATGATCTCGGTGGCCAATGAAGACATGTCAAATCCTGTGCCCAGTGAGTGAGTGAGTGAAATTAGGTTTTTTGGGCAAGAGCCAATTCTATACTGCGCCAAACATTTGTTTTAATTTCCAAAAAACTTTTTAAAATTTAAAAAATTTTAATTAAAGATATAACATATTTAAAGCATAAAAATATTCATTAAAAAAATTTTAAAATTGATATTTAATTGTTATATTTTATTAAAATGGCAAAAGTGTGAACTAAAAAACATCGAAAATAGTTTAAATATTAACCATTATATCTTGTGTTCTAAAATATTCAAATACAATGTATAAATTTTAATTTCTTCGATTTCTAGTGGGTGTCAAGAAATGAGAAAAACCAGTGGGTGTGTGATGATCTATAGATTTTTCATCTACATCGTATATAATCATATCCTCGTCTTCTGAATCATAATGAATAGCTTTTTTTAGGTGTGTGAGGTGTCTTTTTAATTTTAATTTCTGCCTTTTGTTCTTTGAACGCCTTTTCGATTTTTGAGTTTTGTTTTAATCTCTTTGGAATTTAGAAGTGTTAGAAGGTTCATTATTGGATGCGTATCTGCTGACTCTGATGGGGAAACTGATGGCTGAATTTCAGCTGATAGTGCAGCAAATTTTTTGGGAAGTTGTGGGAAATAAACGTGTATCGGTTTTAAATCTGAATGGGAAGTATTTAACCCATTGCCAGCGGAAGAAGTAGTAGTGGTAAGAATGGTATTGGTAACAAAGTTTAAACTTTTGTATTGGTGGTAATATTGCAGATGTGGAAGGTATGTCATTAGATATAGGAATAGTTGGCTGGGATTCTGATATTGTAGTTGTCGAAAATAGGCGTGCTTGAGTGGGCGACGATTTCGAAACTGTAGGAATAGATGCAGTTTTATTTTGTTTCGAGATGGTTTGAAGCCGTTGAAGTAGTTTTAAAGGTGGGCACTTTATTTTTGTAATATTTTCACCCTGTTTTGTAGAAGATGATGTTATTGAGATTTAGCAGCCTGGGAATATGTCTGTGATAAGGGTGGGGCTATTAACTTTCGGGCTTCTAAGTAGGTTATTTTTTATTAGTTTTAATTTCTTGTATTTGTTTTCAGTTTTCCATTTTGGGCAAAGTTTGGAATCGGCGGAATGAGGTTGCAAACAGTTAACGTATTTCATTTCCCGGGGTGCAATCTGAGAAGGGATGTCCTACAGATGCACACCTAGAGCAGGTAGTTGTCCGCGGCAGGAAGTTTAGAGGGACCGAACCTCTGCATTTAAACAGCGCAGGAGGATTCGGTATATAGGGACGTACTTACAATTTAGGTATCCAGCTTTAATGGTTGAGGGTAATTTAGGGGTATTAAGGTTAGAATTAAATGTTTAGTGGGAAAAGCGATGAGTCTTTTTTTAATTCTCCTGACCTGGGTAAACCTGGTCAGAAAGTCCTTCAAGATTTCTGTTTCAGACGAACACAAAAGATCTGGGTTTGGGGATGACACCCTCGACAAGAATTCAAAGATCTGTGAGGAGTTACTAAAAGTGGAAAATCTAAAAAGGTTTTAGCCAACAAAAATGATTTACTGAGCGCAGATGTAGTCTCTGATTAGTAAGTCACCAGATCGTAGTTTTTAATAGATTTCGGTTCTCCACCTATTCCTATTATAGCTTTGTGGATAACAAACGGAGATTTTCGTGACATTTTACCGTTTGGTAAAGATAAAATTAAAAGCGTGAACACTTAGCAATGTTGTCAATGTTAAGATTGGGTATAGAGGCCTTACCCGGGCACGCAGCTTTGGATCCATAATAACGCGATACCACTCGTCCCGGCGTGCCTCCACCCACCACGGAGTCCAACAAGGGAGGCAGTGTGCCGGCCAAGCCAAAACCAGGCACGGCGCTTACCTGGATACACACCCAAGAAGATAGTGATACAGTCCAGGGTGAGGATCCAACGGTAAACCGACACCCCTTATCTGGCATCCCATAGCAGTCCTTCGGGACACCGAAGAGAGGTACTACCACCGATTGACAGAGCGGCTCCCCTGCCACCCGTCTACAAGAAGCGCCCAAAGGGGAAAGCAGAGGTATCCCCAGGCCACTAATCTCCTCCATATTGGAGAAGCGTGGGCAAAGGGAACGCAAAGGATCCCCAGAACACCATTTTCCCCTTACGGACGCCGCACACGGCAAACATGTCGGGGAAAACCAACGTTGTTAGTTGAAACAAAAAAGAAACATATTCAAAGTATTTAAAGAAATATACGAAAAAGAAACTAAATTAACGCAATAGAAAATCTAAACCATAATATGTTAGTAGTAAAACTTAAGTTTTTTCATCAGAAAAAACAAATATTGAACAAATGTTCATTTTTTATTAGTATAGGTCTGTGTCTAGACGGGAAAAGGAAGAAAAGGAAATTTGAATGGCAAGGAGAAGGGGAAAATAGAGAAAGATCAAATAGGGATCCTGGGTTGTGAAGCTCATGTTTTCCAAAAGACAGTAAACCCCTTAGGGAGAGAAAAAGATCACTAGGGCACCTCGGGAGCGTGAAACCCGTACTCACCTAAAGAAGGTGAGCCCCCTGAGGGGATCCTGTGGCCCAGAACGGCCAATCCAGCGATGGGTAGAAGTTTGTTCAGGAACTCACGTACGTTTTATCCATTGTGGGGAGCACCATCTTGCTGCAAAATGAAATCAGGAACAGCTTCCTCCAGCTGGAAGGGCAACCACCTCAGAGGCATGTCTTGAAATGTCCCCATTAAACGATTTTTCAGCAAAGAAAAGGATTAAAACACAACTATTTGTTAAAGCGCAGAAAACGTTCCCCTTGGAGAATCACGTTGATGTTCCAATGTTACATGGAGATTTTCCGGCCCAAAATCGCAAATTATGGCGATTAACTTTGCCACATTAGTGGAACGTGGCTTCACGGAAAACACCAGTGTGTTCTCGAAACCATTCACGTCGAGTTTTTCTTGAAATTTCACACAGAAATTTTACGCAATGATTTGTCAGTAGGTTTTGAAGCCTGACCATCTGATATCTGTACGGCTTGAATTGGAGACGCTACCGAAAACCACGCACACCGTTGTATGAGGGACAGCCAGCTCTGCACCTGCACGTCGCGTTGAATTTGAGGAATCGTAAAACAAATCACGAATTCTTTCAACCACTTTGGGGTTTGTTTCTTTTCGTCCTGGGATTTTGTTCTTGCATAAGCAGCCGGTATCCTGGAACTGCTTCACCCACCTGCTTATGTTATGCCGATGCGGTGGTTATGGTGGTCGAGGTTTATGTTGAGCCATTTTACTATCTATTACTGTTATAAGCAACTCTTTTTTCCTCTTTCTATCCCGAATTTTTGTTTGTTGGTTTTTTCGAATTCTGTGTTATTGAGCCAGAAAGAGGTTGATTACTGGAATTAGATGAGGAAGCGGAAATGGTTGATGAAGGTTTAAGAGGGGTGAACATTATAGGTGTAGGAATAGGCGGTTGAGGATCTGTGTGAGAGAGACGGTAACTACTGTTAAAGAAGTGGCTGGCAAGAGGTGTGCTTGGGTTGAAGATGTGGAAACAACAGGAGTGGATATTGATATGTTAGGTCGGGTTTTGGGAAAAAAAGTGGTTCAAGTAATTTTAAAGGGGGACATTTTATTTGTGTTATATTTTCATCTGTTTGAGTAGAATTTTTTAAAGTAGAGGATTGGCAGTAAGGTATGTTTGAGATATTTGTGAAACTATTAATTTAGTGCTTGGGTAAGAAATATTTTTATTTGTTTTTATTTCCGTATTTGTTTTTCAGTTATCCACTTTGGACAAATTCTTGAGTCGGAAGAATGGGGATTGTAAAAAAGTTGACACATTCGGTTTCCGGTTGCAATCTGTAGAAGAAAAGCTTACAGATGCACACCTAGAGCATGTTAGTTGGCCGCGGAATAAAAATTTGTGAGTGTCCGAATCTCTGGCACTTGAAACAGCGCAGAGGATTCCGCAAATATGGGCGTATTTTGCAGTTTAAGTATCCAGCTTTTATTGTAGGTGGAAGATTCGGGCTATTGAAAGTTAAAATTAAATGTTTTGTTGGGATAACTACGGATTATTTTTTTTAGTGTAATCCTTCTGACCTGAATTACACCCTGATCAGAGAATCCATCAAGGATTTCTGCTTCAAGGGTGGTCATCACGTCCGCTTCGGAAATGACACCTCGACGGGAGTTCAAGGATTTGTGGGGACTTATAAAGTTAACGGCAATTCTAAAAAA
>BMAV01024083.1:0-39900 GCA_019973955.1 Trichonephila inaurata madagascariensis | reverse complement strand
GAAGGAAAAAATGCACTTTTAAAATTTTAATCAGATATTTCTAAAAAATTTTCGAGATATATTTTTTTATAAAAAGGGAAATTAATACTTAATTTGAATTATTTTAAAGAGATTTAAAGTTTTAAAAAGGGGGGAAATTAGAAGATATTAACACAAAAAATTTTTTTATCTCTTTTACCCAAAATCCTTACATTTATTTACTAAAAAGATAATATGAGATATTTTGCATTAAAAAAATGAACTCAAAATTATTCAGTAGTTTATTTGCAAACATTATCCGAAGACAAAGTAAAGCGATGCAATGCTTTAAAAACTCAGTTTTTTGGAAAACGATGCCCGAAGGCAGGTTAATGCTATGTGGACACAATAAAAACGTCACTTCCAAATAAAGCGGTGTCTGTGACAAGGAAGTTTATCAGCACCTTTGCAAAGAGGGTTTTTCTAAGACGGGGAAAGCTGTGCGTCAGCATCCTAAGCACTTTTTCCCTAAGACGGGAAAAGCTATGGTCAGCTTTCTAAGTCGGGAGGTTCCCCAAAGAAAATTTAAAAGGGAAATTTGGGATACAAAAAAAAAGGAGTTTCCCAAGAGAAACCATTTTCCCTCGAAAAAGATAAAGTATGTTTACAAAAAAAAACATCAGACTCAACCATTTTTCCAGAAAGGCCCCAATGATATCGTACAGTAAGGAGTGCAAATCACAGTATTGGGTTTAAACTTGTTTTGTTATTTGTAGAGGGAAATAGCAGTTTTGATGTATCCTTAGTGGTATATTTTATAATTTAACCCACATATTTTTTATTTTAAAAAAAATTTTTGTGCGTTTTTTAAATAACCCTCCAAAGGGCTAGCCCGGGTTTTTGACAAAATTTTTTTTGTTCGGAAGGGTTCAGAATGGTTCAGATTCAAAACGGTCCGATATCGAATTGTTAAAAGATATCAATTAAATCCGTTTTTAAAAACCAATTTTAGCGCCTTTGATTTCCCGCATTGTTGTAACAAATTGTTACAACAATGACAAAAATTGGGGTCGAAAAAACAGTTTCAGCCAAAATGGAATTTCATGACATTTTCTATGGACTATAAATTTAACTTTGTTTAAAAATAAATGCTTTTAACATGTGATTAACTTGAAATATATTACTAAAATCTCAAATTTTACAATGTGTGTTTTAAATTTTTCTAATTTAAATTCCTAAGAAAAGATGAAACTATTTTTCAAGCAGATAGATACATTTTTTAACCTTTTCTAACGCTGCCAAGTTATTTTGAAACAAAATATTGCAAAACTTCAAAAGAATTTTGGAATTAAAAAAAAATTCTGCTTTCTTTATACATAAAATACTTTTAAAGAAGATGTATTTTTTCCGTCTTGGGGAGCCGTAAAACTACAACGAAAAAAAAATTGAAAAACCGCCAAATGCCAGTAATAGTTAACTATGGGAAAGCTACCTCAAAACACACGAGTTTGAGCGCTTATAGCGCATTTTCGGAAAAAAAAACTTACGGAGGTACGTAAGCAGATAAAAGATTTTTTTGTCAGAAAAAAAATGTTTTTCTTTTTTTTTTTTTTAAAACGGTGTAAATAATGAATTTCCCCCGTTATTTTTTTAAATCCAATTTATTAGTTTGAATTTCAAGAAAGTATTAATTTGTTTCACGTAAAAAAAAATTAATTGATCTTAGTTTTTTTAAAAATACATCGAAATGATAGTTTTTTTTTGAGAAATAATTTACTGGAAAACCTTAAAAAAAATAAAAAATGCTACCCCCTTTTTATTAAATAGTATTATTTCCTTTTTAAAAACTTTTTTTTACAAGGAATGTAGGTAAACTTTTTGGGCCCCCCGTGTTCTTTTTTTGTTACATATATTTAATCTAAAAATCAAACATCCAAATAAAAACAGTCGTTTCATAGCTAAGGGTACACTTTTTTTGATTCATTATTTAATGAAAATTGATATAAATTAATAATTTTTCTGAAAATTAAAAGTTATTTGGTTTTATTATTTTTTTTACTAAAATTTTTATTTAATAATAAATTGTACATTGTCCTTTCTTGAGAACAAAACTGGGTTAGCTTTGTAAATTTTTTAAACAGAAATAGAAATTTGAAAAAAAAAAAAAAACCCCCCCGATGAAAAGGGGGTTTTTTTAAAAAAAACCCATACAGCGCGGGGTAACGGAAGAAAAAAAACCCGTTTGACAAAAAGAAGGTTGGGGAAATTTTTAAAAAGGATTTAAATGACATAAATATAGAAATCACTTTCATCGCTCAGTAACACCAAAAGAAGTCTGGTGTCCAGAGAAAAAATAATTTTTAAAGGGGTAAAGCCCCGGAAAAGCCCTTGCAAGCGAGCTAAAAGGGGGAAAAAAAAGACCCGCCCCCACGGATAAAGATGTGGAAGAAACTTCGAAAATGAAAATTTTAATGGCATTAATATAGAAACAAAAAACCAGGGAAATGCTGACATGAAAAGGGGAAGGGGGAAACTTTTGGGTAAAGTGTACACTGAAACCCCGCAACGACGGGTCATCCAGCTGGTTTTAAAAAAAAGATTGAGCTATTTAAGCTGAATGTTCTTAACTTTCTTTATATATAATTAAATAGAAACGAATTATTAAAGTCCTTATACAATCAACAGCTTGTATCTTCAACAGTAGCTCAATATTCAAACTTGGTTCCAGGGAATACTTGAAATAGTAATATATCAAAATTTAGACACAGTTTTCGTGATATATATTTTTAATATTTCTAAAACAGCTTAGATTGTTTGTATGCCTATAATAATGATACTTTAGTTACTCTCCAGAACTAAAATAATAACCTTTTCTTAGCTCAAATGTAGGCCGTGGGTAGCCCACTGGTTAGAGCATCGGACTCTAGATCGGAAGGCCTGGGTTCGATGCCCGTGCCACCACAAATACCACTCTAGTACACACAGTGGTAACCGTTAATCAGTGGGTCCGAAAGTCTCTTGTGGGCTGGATGCGAGTGGGGGACCTGAGAATATTCCTCCTTCGGTTATACTAAATTGTAGAGTGGAGATAGGTGAACTGTAGCCATCTATCACGTCCCTTCGGGGAATTTCCACCGAGATAATTCATTACTGTCACCTGTGCATGGTGCTCCAAGGCCAGAACAACGACAGGCGTGCTACAGCCTTGCTTTACGATAAATATCGTGGGCTTTCGAATCTGACTACGTCGAACAAGTGGCATCAGACTTACAACAACAGAGCTCGAAAGTTTTTTTTCTTTTTATTACACATGGATACAAATTTTAGGTATCTCATAATACATATTTTCATTTAGATACCATTTTTTGATACCATTACTTAAATATATATATATGTTATTTTACACACATATATTTAAAATGATGCATAGTTAATGAGTTTGATGAAAATCAATGGATAATTTCTTTGAAAAAAAATATAGAACAATTTTTAAAATTCTAAACTTTTTTAACATGTAAAATTATTTTTAAAATATTGGGTATATTTAGAGAAAAAATGCTTTGGCTTATATACACCGGCAGTGTTATATAGTGGTATTCAAATGTGTACGTAGAAATTGTGTACTTACGAATTAAATATTATGTCGTTTTATTCCCGCCAAATTGTTTCTAATGTTAGCCAAGATGAGAGATAGCATTACAATATAGTTATATTGATTTTTATCGTTTCCTAATATGTTTGCTGCAGTGTCTACTTTTATATTGAATGCTATTTTGTTGCTGTATTCTGTTTTTGTAGTTTCCGTTGTGGATAATATGTGGTAGCGGTAGCCTAGTAGTCAAAGTATCGGATCGTGGCTGGCTTGTCACGAGTTCGAGCCCTGTACCACTAAAGACACGCCGTGTAGGAAAGCGATGTACTTTAAATCTTTCGAAAGCTTAAACGTCCTCCCTTTGGTGTGGTGTGGTAGTTAGGAGAAGGAGGGCCAGAGCTCAGGTGTCATCCTCGTGACTTGACCCTGGTTCAAAATTACGAGGTCCATCGCCAAAAGTCCTCGCGTAGCTAAACAGTGCGAAGTTAATATTCACTCACTTACCCGTTGCATAATGGATATCTCAGAAATTACTGGTGAGTACCAGAGTTATTTTTTAAAAAGAATATTAGAGCTCCGTGTTAAACTAATAAGGATTATATATATAAAAGGTTCACCAAATTCGCTCTTTTGGTCATTTTTATTTTTTCGAAGAATTCAGTTTCTTTTTTTTTTAACCTTAGTTAAGCTTTTACGAATTTCGCCCTGTGGGAAATATGATAAATCTGGAAAAGACGTAGAAACTGTTTTCGGGAAAAGTAATAAATTGAGTATTCGAATATTTTACTGTGGATCTCAATTGGTGTGAGTTCCAACTGAAATAACGATAAATCTGTTGGGCGGAATTCTTTTTTTAATGGTAGTAAATTGCGAATTTCCACTTCTTTATTACTTATTTTATAATGATTTCCTAATATTTTTTCACATCCCATAATAAAGTCGCTTTTTTAGTATTTAATTCTTTATAGTCTTCAGGTTATTTATTTAGAATTTTTTGCTGCTATCACTTGTTTTAATTTCTTTTTCTTTCTTTATTTTGAAAAATTCCTTACATTCAGTTTCTTTAACCTGGGGTGGCTGCGGTAGCCTAGTGGTCAAAGGTAATGGACTCGTGGCTGGCGTGTCATGAGTTCGAGCCCAGTACCACTGAAGTACTCCTCCATGTAGGGGAGCGATGCACATTAAATATGTCAAGAGCTTAAACGTCCTCCCGTTGGTATAGTGTGGTAGTTAGGAGAGGGGGTGCCAGCTCATGTGTCGTCCTCATCACTTGACCATGGTGCAAAATTACGAGGTTCATCGCCAAAAGCCCTCGTTAATATTCATTCTTTATCCTGTACTTAACTCTTTAGCGCCGTTTTACTTGAAAAAGTAAGTAAATTTCTTCTTATTCCACTTTTTAAATCATTTTAAATGGATTTGTAAATTCAACAGTTCTCAGTTGCTTCCTCAAGTTTCAGTAACATTCTTTTACTCTACCCAACTCGTTATTTTTTAGTGAGAGGCGGCCATCTTGAACAAAATCTACATTCCATCTAAAGCCTATTCGACGCTATTTTAATCACGCCTAATAGGCCTATAGCGGCATATAAATAAATTGCCGTAATTGTAGAAGAATTAAATATTGCATTTTAAAAAATTCATGTACACTTGAAATAAACGAAAAATCTTATAATTGCAATGTTTAGATGGCCTAAACACTGTAGTTGCATTCCAAATCGTGACAATGATCGCCACCACGTAAATTCGAATAAGTACAGATCTATATGTTGTTGTGCAATTCCACTAAGTTTCTTATTTCGTTAAACTCCATAGTCTTTCGGGTACTTACGTATTAGACATTAATTTTGGCGAGATTGTATTTGGTATTCTTGTGGCGAAGATTGTCCGAAGAATCTGTTAGGCTTAACGTATGACGCCTCCAATTAGGCTTAATGCAGCTGCATTCGAAGAAAAAGTTTTGAAGCTTGAAGTATTCTGCACTTTTCAATTTCTTTTAAAGTCTGCTGCGTAAAATAAATGCTAAGAGATGATCACTGGAAGGATGATAACTTGATATAAACAAATATATAACATTTTATAATGGCTGATTATAATATTTTTTAAATGTAAAGAAAATATGCCTCTGTGTACTAGTGGGGGTTTTTATTGGTTAAGATATAAAATTATTTTGTATTATCTTGTGATATCGCACCCCAGCACAAATTTTTTTCATAGGGGTTTTTCGACAGTAAAAACCACTTTGGGGAAAAATACACACTTTTCTATATGCTTTCTTTTGTGACCATTTTAATAGAAAACCCTAAACTTGAGATTTGATTTTTTTTAAAGGAAAAGAGAAAATGTATATACATATAAAATTTTAAATTTTATTTCTGGGGGTAGTAAAAAAAATTGTAAGACGTGGATTTAATATTGTAGCGAACAAAGGATGGGCGTGGCCGGTGGTATATGATTCTTGTATGTTGATATATTTTTATTATGGGATTATGGGCAGTCTTGAAATTAGTAAACCCAATTTATTGAATATCTTCAAAAATATAAGATGGACGGCCAACACAGACAAAACTCAACACACAACACAAACGCCGGCTACCTTTTACAGAGAAACGAGCGAAGAAGAAGGGGATTTTTCCAGGCTCGGTTTTTATACCCCACGGAAGACCCCGTGACATTTTGTAATAAGACCCGATTGGGTTACAATGGGTGGGAAGGGGTTTAGGGTGTAATAATATTAGTCGATTACGATTAAGATTCGGACTTAGTTTTGAACCTAAATTAAGTTATTTTGATTATAAAAAAATTAAAAATATGTTGGGGTTTTACATACAAAGTCATAATTTTTAAAATATTTATATTTTGAACTATTTAAAAAAAGTAACTAAAATAAAATGTTTCTTTTGTGACCTAAGTAGAAATTGACTTAAAAATTTTTTTATTATATTATCTTTTTTTTTTCTTTCAAAATATTCTAAAAAGGAGTGTTTATTTATTACATTTGTAAAATAGAATGAAAATTTACTTTTGAATATCTCGAGCTTTTTATGTAGAAAAACTCTATTTCCGTATGATAACTCTTGATAAAACGAATTAACTTTTTTTCAATTTAAATGTAAAAACATTGTATATACATCATATAATTTTTGTTTAATTCATCCATTTTTTCCCAAAGGTTTAAAAAAATCCCCCAAAATTAAAGAACTTTTCTAAAAAAAAAGTTAATAAATTTTGTTCTAATGGAAATAAAAAAATGTTTCAGGATTGGTTTGGGACAATGAGAATGTATTTTAAAATTATCTAATATTGTTTTGCCTTTCCCTTTAAAATAGGCAAATTAATATCACTCGAAAAACCTTCTATATTTGCATTATTTTATTTTTATGTAATTATGTTCTCTAATTTCTTTCCCCTTTTTGAATTCATGCTACCGTAAATTAAATTACATTTCTTTTTTTAACACACACACACATTTCTTTTTATGTTCCAAATAATAACATGAATAAAATGGAGGGGGAAGGGCATTTTTACATTCTCAAACACAAATAACATCCAGTAGAAAAGTGCATTTTAATGATGATCTAATTAAATAAAAGTCGTACCATACTGTAAATCGCACCAATTAGAAAAATTGGGGTGGAATCATTTCCCAACTTCTGGCATTATATAAAAAACAATAAAAAATTAGACTAATAAAGCAAGGGAAAAATTTAAAAAAGCCCGAAAAATTTGCTTATTATATTTTTTTTTTTTCACACATTTGTAATTTTCCCTAATCATTTTAATACTTACTACTTTAATACCATATTTTTTTTTTTAAATATAATTGTGGGAAATAAACAAAAAATTTAAAGGGGAAAATATTTTTAGTATGTGAAATTAATATTTACAATAATAATATAAAAAATATTTACAATATATTTCTAACGCAATATCTGAAATATTTCTCGGTCTTTTCGGTAACATAAAACACAAAAAAAATTTTTTTACAACAGAAAGACTGTTTTTTTCCAAATAAAGCTGAATGTTAATTGAATTTATAATAGATCGTGTAAGAGGCCCCCGTCGAATCCTTGTACTAATTTTTAAAGAGGAAATACTTTTTAATAGATCGCGCGCGCGTTTGTGGTTTGAAACTTCTTCATGTAAAAAGACTCGTGTCTTATGCAAATGAAAATTGTTACTTAAAAAAAAGTGAATGAGTTCAATGAGGAAAGATAGAAATAAGATCTAGTGTTAGTTCGAGTTATATCTGTGAAATTTTTTTTGGATTATAAAACGGATCTTGGTATAAAATTTCCCGGAGTCTTGTCTTTTGTCTGAGTGAAAAACCATGTTTCTGCATTTCTTCTTATATGCTTAAAAAATTAAAATTTTTTTTTATTATTTTTAAATTGGGGTTTTCATTGATCCCAAAAAAGGTATTTTAAAACCCCTATTATAATTGGAATAATTAAAAAAAAGATTATTTTGTTTTAAAAGAGCCCTCTTCCTCTGTCGTCTCTCATACAAAGCGGGGAACTTAAGGTTGGCCATGTGATTTTTATAAAAAAAATTTCCCCATAGTTATGTTATAAAACAAAGTTCCATAGTGATGTTATAAAAAAAAAAGTTAAAAAACCCAAGTTCCTTTTTTTTGCAAAAAAAATATTTGGGAAAAAATTTTTTTAAAAGACCCTTAATTTTTCTCATTCAATTATTAAAATTTTTTTGGAAATTTCATTTATTCTTTTTGATTTCAAATTTCGATGTGTATAAAAAATTTTCCAGATAATACTTCGATACATAAAAAAAATTATCAAGAAACTTTTTTTTGCTTTTTAAAAAAATTCAAGCGAAATCTCAGTTAAGCAGATACTATATACGAAGATTCTCGGTCTCGGAATCTAAAAACTTTAAATTTAGTCTATTTAAAGCAATTTCTTTGGAATTTTGAAAAAATTTTTCCCCTCCTTGAATATCTAACGCAGGGGGCGGCAATCTTTTTTCCCCTGTCATGCCAAACCAATCTACGAATATGATTCAGCGTGACACACTGTAGGACATGTTTCCCAAAAAATTCCAAATTCCCGTGATAATAACATGCAAAAGTTAAAGACAAAAAGGGCAATAATATAGATTTAGTCTTATTACATGTTAATTATGCATGATTTAAAGATATTTATTAACAAAATATGCGGGATAAAATATATTTATTTCTTCAATAAAATGTAAAAAATTAAAAATTTTTCAAAATTAAGTACTTTCAAACATATTTATTAAAATAAAAAATCAATATAAAAATTTAAAATATTTTCCCCTTTTTATAGTTATAAAAATTAAAAAAATTTAAAGTAAACCTAAAAACTTCCCCCTCTATTTTCATATTATAAAATCAATTGGAAAATAATGTGTGACTTTCAAATTGACATGATTCTAAGGGATTCAGTCATTAAACAAGTTCTTTTTCGGCCGAAACATTTTTTATATGAGGAAAAAAATTTTTTTTTCTTAGAAAATGTAGATCCAAAAGGGGGAAAGCAGAGTGCATGCAATTTTTTCTCTTCAAACAATTAAATCTCTCCAGAATGACATTCAAAAAGGTTTACAAAAAAGCTGCGAAATTATCTTTGGGAATCTTTCAGGTTTTTTGTAATTCCGTAAATCTCCGTAATTCTGAAATGTTTTTTCAAAAAAAGAGGGTCCATTACAAATTTATCAACTTCCCTCCACTCCCAAAAATTGAAAAATTTGTAGAGTCGTGCAAAAATGCCACTGAGGGGGTTTTACTGCGTGCCAATTTTTCACCCCGTACCATAGGTTACTGACCCTGATCTAACAAATTTTTTCCAGTCAAAAAAATTTATTCTTAAATAAAATTTTTTAAAATTTCCCGTTTTCTTAGGGAAAATTTTTAAAAGTTTTTTCGTAAACTCAGTGGGCAATGATTGCCTTTGAAATATTTTATACTTTCTTTTTTAGAGTTTCGCGTGAAAAAGCTTCTAGATGCCGTGTCGTTGAATTATTGCTTATAAACGTTGCACTAAAAAGCTACGCAAAAAGGAAAAAAAATAAAAGGGGTGGACGTAAATTTTAAAAACCATTATTAAAAATGGGATGACGACACAGAGCTCTGGTTCTCCCCTGTCTAAATTTAAACATAAAAGCAATCGATGTAGTGTAATAGAATAGCAAAAAAGTCATTTTTTTTCCAGCAAAAAAAATTAAAAAAATTAAAAATTAACGACACATTTTTTTTTTAAAGCCCGAAATTGTACAAACAAATACATTTTTTTTAACTTTATTCATCTTTTTTTTTCCCCTACATGTATTTCCCCAAACTAGTATAATAATATCCCATAAAGAGAATCTTATAAAGATTATTATCTTAGGAAATTTAAATCGGAAAAACAGGAAATAAAAGCAACTCACATCTTTAATATGACCCAAAAAAATCTAGTTATTTTTAAAAAAACAAAATATATATATATATATAAAAAATATCATGCTTCTAGTTACAATTGGAATACAAAAACACAATAACTTAATTTATGTTTTTAAACATTTTTAAAATTGGTTAACTATTAACGGTTTTATTGGTTATATTTAAAAAACACAAGTTGGTTAAAAAATATTTCTTCCATAATCTCTCAAAAGCCTTTAAATTCACACTACAGTCTCATGTTTTTTTCAAACAAGAATTAATAGATTAAAAGGGGGAATCAATATATATTTAAAACGTTAATTGCTTTTTGATTAAACTGGTTAACTTTTAAAAGAAGTTTCTTGTTACACCATTGATTTAACTTAAAGGTAATTAGAATAATGGTGTAATATGTTGTCTCTAATCATTACAGAGCCTTTACTATATCACCTTTTGTTATTTCTTTAGGATAAAGGATGTTATTTTTAACAGTGATTAATATTTATTATATTTAAAAATAGCTAACTCTCATAACAATCATTAATTATGCAACTTGAAAACGCTCGTCACTCTTCGTTAAAGAATTATCTACGCCGAAAGGAGTAATATGTTAAATATGACTCAAGATTTAGAATTAATCAAATGTCACTTTTCAAGAATTAAAATTTGTAAAATGCTTAATGTATAACCATTTACCCTTCTTGCTTTTAGTGAACCTCAAATGAGGTTTCTGCATGGTAATTTAAAAGCAATATATCATATCATTTGACGTGTAACATCTATTTTAATTCAATTGATTATCAACAGATATCTGAAGTTTAAAATCTCAAGAGAAACAACAATTTTCCATACTTGAAAATAAAGGATTCATTATCTCCCCTTATGCGAATTTATCTAATGTTCCACAAAAGGAAGAATGTTCAGTAATAAAAATATAATTTTCTTAGTTATACAAATAGTTGGAATTCTTAATAATACGAGGTAGGATTCAAAAGTTCCCGGACTGAGTCTAAAACTTAAAAAAATATTACTAATTAACCGCTTGCCTGTGTGTGTGATTATCCCCAGTTATTTCGGGTTTGTATGAATTGCAATTAGTTATTATCCAGAGAAAACTCGGGTGAAGTAGAATTTTTCGCTACGATTTGTTTTATTAAGGTTTTACTCGGCCTGGAGAAAATGAAACGAAATATTCAGCTTCGATTGGCAGTTTGCGAAGTTTTGTTGGTTTCGCGGATCTTTTGTTGGGACAGGTAGCGTGTTTTCCCTATTGTATAGAACATGTTGACTTGTAGATTATAGTCATGTATAAAGAAGGATAGTTCGGTTGAAAAAAAATAAAATAATGGAAACAATGCAAGATAGCAAAAGCGATGATTTTTCAGATAATGATTTTGAAGAGGTGGAAATTGAAATTAATGGAAGTGATTCTTCTGTATGTAGACTATATTTTGTACTGTAAATCCAGGAGGGGGTTTTTTCCACGATCACCTAAACAATTTAGAATGGAACTGATTGAAAATATAATTTCAGAAAATCCTCGTGGCGAGTTTTCTGCCACATCAGGAAGACCCAGCATTAGTCCTTCACCACTCAGGCTAATCTCAGGGCATTTTTCCAAATGTTATTCGTGCTACTGAAAAAAAATCAAATCCAACGAAACACTGTACTCTGTGCTCCCGTAAAAGATATTCCAGAGGTAATCCAGCAAAAAAAGAGATCAGATACCAGTGTACAGAATGTCAGGTATCACTTTGTGTTGTTCCTTGTTTCAAAAAGTGTCATGCAAAGACTAATATTTAACTTTTTTCCATTTGCCTGAGATAACTCGGGATAGTAAACTAATATTAAAATTAAATGCTCTTACACCTGCAAAGAATTAAAAAGTCAACTTAAAACCTACATATTTTGTTTTGTTTCGTTTCCTTGTATTTAATAATAAAATAAAAACACACATTTGATGATATTTTATATTTTTTTTTCAAAAAAATTTGTAAGAGAAATGGTTAAATTGCTGAAACACATTCTCCTTTGAAGTAAGACGAGCAACAATACACTTTTGTCATCGAAACATTTCTGTGGAATCCATTTTTAGCCATGTCCTCTAATTCATTCAGAGAAGCACTTTAAATTTCATCTGTAGGTTGGAATCGACGACCCTGAAAGTGACATGACCGTCTTAGAAATATTTCTGAAGTCCCCGGGGATGTGAAATCAGGCGAGTAAGAGGATGTGGAAAAAACTTTTGTTTCCCCCCCCTGTCGTTGTTTTAAAGGGTTCCCATTATTTTGGACAATTTTTTTTTAAAAAAATAGAATAAGGGGATTTTTGGGGTTTTTTAGATTTATTTAGTACATTTTAAAAAAAAAAGGTTTAAAATTTAAAGAAGAAAAATATATTATTCTTAAAAAATGGGTAAAAATTAACAAAAAATTCCCAAAACGGGACCCGCTCTGTAGAAATATTAAATGACCAAATTTTAAATTTTTTGATGTATTACTTTGCTTTTCCCTTTTTTTGAAATGCCCTTTTCGGGCTGCGGTAGCCCAGGGGTTTAAAGGTATCGTATCATGGCAGGCATGGCAGGAGTTCGGAGTACCACAAAAGCCCTTCGCCGTGGGGGGAAGCAATGCACGTTAAATCTGTATATTTTAAAAAATGCCCCTCCCGTTGGTGTGGTATTTAAAGGTAGGGAGGCCAGCTCGGGTTTTCCCGTCCACGTCATTTGACCAGGGTTTAAAAAATTACGGGGTCCGTCGCCAAAACCCCCCTGTAGCTGAACAGTGTGACGTTAATATTCACTCACTAAATTTAAAAATGACCTTCAGTATAAAAAAATGTTTTATTTTTTACAAAAACTAGAGCACTTTATCATAGTTTTATTATATAAAAATTATTTAAAAAACAATGATTATATTCACAAAAAAGAACTGTAAATTTTGTAAAAAAACAGTGATTGATAAATATAAAAGGTTACAACACATCAAAGGTTATACAGAACTTACAAAAAAAATGTCAGCAAATTTTTTTAAAAAAAATTTTTTGAGCAATCGCTGCCCCCGTTTGAGTTTTTTGGGATAAAATCACATTTCGAGTAAAACGCTTTTTTAAAGTTTGACATCTTATGTAAAGTTATGGCATGTGCTTTTACTAAAAAACTTGTAGTTTTTGTTCTAATGAATGGAAAATGAAAAACTTGATATTTTTTATAAAGCTAATAAGATGACCTATAAAATAAAATCATATAAAACATTTGTCAATATTTTTTTAAAAAATCCCGATTTTATTGTAGGCGGATACCTTAAACCTATTCTTAGGCACCACCGCAGAAATATTTTCAATGTTTTCAGCGGTGGGTGAAGTCTGTGGATATCAAGAGCGTTCGTCGCCTTCTATACTTCCCTTGGCTTCCTTTAAACGTCTATGCCACTCAAAAAGTTTTGTTCGCGATAATGTATTACTGTTGTATATATATGCTTCAACATTTTGTAAGTCTCCATGGCACTCTACAAAATTTGATATTCATTCCCTGCTCTACAATCTTCATTTCTTTGAATCACTGGTAACTAAATGCATCCGCTTACAAAATACGACACCATGGCGAGCCATCGACCACTTGATTTAGCACAAATCATTTTTAAAAAGGGGGAAGAACGCAGTAACACAGAATCGTCACTGTACCGCAAAATTTTTTTAACATTATAGACTCATTCCGGGAACTTTTTAATCCTGCCTCGTGTAAGTCGGAACAGAAGTTACACAAAAATAAATAGATAATTACTTTTTTTTTCTCTTTCTCTCTCTTCCCTCTTTAGTGCTAACCGCACATAAAACCATAATTTGCTAGATACTTGCCCTCTCTCTCTCTCTTTCCCTTTCTCTCTCATTTTCTCACTCTCTCCCTTTCTCTCTCTTGTGTAACCGTAACTTGCTGGACATAAAAAATAAATACTTTATTATTTTTTTACTCTCCCTTTCTCTTTGTGATGTCGTGAGTTTTAAAAATTACTAGGTAGTTTGGGGGCTCACACAGCTTTTTGCCAAAAGGCATTTTATTATAAATTAATTAAACAAAACATTATACTTATTAGTAAATTGTTTCTAATAATCTCTCTTCACGCTGAAGAAAAGTCCCAGTCCCGTTTAAGGTATTCGACTACGTTCGGAACCGTGATTTTGTAAAAGCTTATAAATGGATAATATTTATGATATTTAGTGTCACTTAGATTAGAAAACGTAAATAAAACTGTTTTAAGAATATTATTAAAATAAAAAATTATTTAAGTACAATATTTTGACAAAAAATGAACCTAGAATGACCCATTTTCAAAATATTCTCCTTTTGTGAAAAATACTTCTATTATGATAACATTTTGCCTCTATATAGCTCTGACCTCTGTACAGAGGCTCAACCAGATTTTTTGAAATATATAACTTAGAAGTAGATTTAACCGTATTTTACTACTACAGAGGAGAGAAATTTTAAGAAAAAAACGCCAAAAATTATTTCAATTAGTGGTAACTCTGAAAATAATGTGAATTTTTTAAAAATCATAGTTCAGACTCTCTGGGGAATCTTTTTTCTTTATATAAGCACACACACAACACAGAGAATATTATTACTATAGAAGCATTTTTTATAAAAGGATAAAGTTTTGAAAATAGGTTATTCTAAGTTAATTGTTAGCCAAAATTTTGTATTTAAGCAATTTTTTTTGTCATAATATCTTTAAAATAATTTTATACATGTATTCTAATCTAAGTGACACTAAATATCCTGAAAGTTATTCATTTATGCGCTTTTTTAAAATCGGTTCCAAACATTGTCGGTTATGATCTTGTAATGACTGACTTCTGGGTGCGTGGTCTCCGTATCCACTTTCGCTGTTATCGTCCAAAGTATATTCACTCAAGTGGTTGCTCCGCAGACTCCGGCACTCCATGGTCAACAGGCTGTCATTTCTTTTCATTCAAATAGTTCGCGACCCACATGTGTGAGGAGGATCCAACAATGGATACTGTTCACAGGAGCTTCCTTCTGTAGATCGTGGTGCACGAACGTTATCTGAAGGTCGGAGCGAGAGGAGATGTGCTTTCAACATACCGCCTTCAGAATCGGCAAGACACCTGTTTTGCCCCAAGCATGAGGGAAGAATACACGGTCTCTTTTGGAGGATTGCAATGTCCAATTTCGGCAATGCACTCACACTGTACATCAAACCTGAAGTATTGTCAGGAAGCGTCGTGTATAGTGAGCCGACGCTCTACACTTTTCTTCCTCCTCTTTCTCTCTCTCTCTCTCTCTCTCTCTCATTTGCTCTTTTGTTCTCTCTCACTTTCTCTCTCTTTCTCTCTCTCTCTCTCTCTCTTTCTCTCTTTCCTCTCTCTCACGCAAATTTAAATTATATAAATGTACAATACACTAATTAAAACCAGTACAACATCGTAAAATCTAAATCATTAACCACATTTGTATAATAATTTATAATTTTTAGTATTGTTAAGAATGAGAATAAATCATTATTGTTAATTGTTTATTGTTAAATAAATCAAACTTTTGATAAATATGTCAATAACTTATTATGTTCACTACTTGGCGTCTGAAATTAAATATCATAAAAGAGGCATCCAAACTGCATGAAATTGTTACCATGCGGATATCATGATATTAACATATCTATCAGGTGCTCATCATAAGTGCCACAAGCAAACATTATATAAAAGAAGAAAGAATACTTCTCCCTGAGATTGCTTTGAACAAGTAACTTCTGCTTACTATGAAGAATACGAGTGTTATTCGAGCACGTGAATGCTTGAAATAGTGTAAATAATTCATATATATATCTGGATATGTAATACTTTACTATTAATTTATGTAGAATTTATTTTATGATAATGTTAAAATATTTGCAAGTAACGCCGTTCCTTACATTATAATGGCGATTGTATGGAAACTTGGCGAAATGTTGGCGATAAAGCAAAGTTACCATCAGTTTTGGCAGATTATTTTGCCGACTTGGTGACCCTTTTTGGCGAGTTGGTGACCCTATGGATGCTTCTGGAAAGTATTGGAGAAATCTACTAATATCACAATCTATAACAGGGGTACTCAAACTTTTTTTCTGCCGAGGGACATACATATGTTAGCTTTTTCACGCGGGCCGCAACATCAGCATTAATGGAGGAGGGGGGAGATAAATGCTTTAAGACTAAGATAATATAGAAAATTTAAAATGTGGAAAATTTATCAAGATATTAAAACTCCTATTTTGCTTTTTTAATATATAACTGTTGTTTTCTATATATATATATTTTTTTTTTTATTTTTTCACTGAATTTTTCTAAATTGGAAGCACTTAAGAATCCCTCCTTCACAATTTCTGTCACACTAAACGGTTTCATATGATTACCAATAATGTAACAAACTTCATGGGGTGGCTTGTGATATAGTCGACCAGCTTTGTCTGTTGTGAGTCAGCGTAAGTTAGAGGTGTGGGATTCTCGAAATGAAGAGACATTTTAGAATTCTTAATATGACTTTTATTAAGAGTTTAACTTAAATTACTTATATATTGAACAAACTTATATTAAGTGAGAATAAACCAAAACACGTAGCCGTAGATAACACAGATCGCGCAATTGGATCACTTATCTAAATAATTATATTATCCGCCTACTCTCAATCCTAATAATATTTCGAATTCGGAAAATAATCTTCCTACCTTGAATTCCAAGCAACGGTTCAAATACTTTCAGATCGGCTGTTGGACTCGTGTGCAATAGTATGCACCTTGTAGTAATGGCTAGATTTCCTTGATTCTTGGGTAGGCCGTCAAATTACACTTCTACCTTTTCCTTACTGAACTTTCTCTAAATTGCCATCCCGCTTACTAAAACTTCTGTCCTTTTAAAGGCTATCTTATTTGCATCTATACCTTCGTTTCACTTCTTGGATTTGGGTTGGAAAAGATTTGCCATTAATCTTGGCCGTCAAAGAACATAGAGGTTATGTTAGAGAAAGGACGCGTGAGCCGTCACAGGCTTTGTGACCGCTGTGATATTACCACTGACAAAACACTTTTTTGCTGTTGTAAAGATTATTCAAGAAAGCCTATTTATCACCTCTTGAAAGAGATCTTTGAGAAAAAGTGTCATTGAACGAGATTCCTGTTTATTGGTATTTTTTAAATACAACACTTTCGTGACAAATCAAACAATTACTGATCCACACTTGTTTTTCACTACAGAATAGTCAACTTCCCAATCGTCTTGAAACAACCTAATTTCTTTGAATATTTTTTGCTTACAAGATACAAACTCAAACTCAGTGGCGCAACAACCCATGAGGGTCAGGGCATGCTGTGCCCATCACAGTATACGGGACCACTGGGCGCTGAGGTGCATGAGCAGATGTCCCCCGATCAGGTAATTGGTCTGAAGCGAAACCTCCAGTGTTTAAGTCCCCAAGCAAGTTTGGTACTCCTCTATCGACCCACTGTAGTAGGGATGAAAGGCTGAGTCGACTTTATCTAACCTGAGAATAGTACCCGGACCTGTGATGTGGAAGCGCGATACGCTACCACTTGACCGCTGGTCCTTCGC
Source organism: Trichonephila inaurata madagascariensis (assembly GCA_019973955.1). Lineage (NCBI taxonomy): Eukaryota > Metazoa > Arthropoda > Arachnida > Araneae > Nephilidae > Trichonephila > Trichonephila inaurata. The sequence continues at coordinate 22,348 of BMAV01024083.1, read as the reverse complement.
AAGATATGAAACATAATTAAGAATTAGTTCCACTCATAAAATGGTGGCTACTCCACTGTTGTCTATTATCACTAATCAGAAAAAAAATATCTATTCGAACCCATACGACATCGACAGCAAAAATCAAAGTTGATATATTTGATTTCTTAACAAAGAATTTTCCACCAATTTTTTTATAAATGAATTAATTTTTCAGAGCAATGGGCCATGACCGGGCCACTTAAAAAGGCCTAGTGGACCGCAGGTTGAGTATCATTGATCTGTAACGTAAGCGAATTTTTCGAGAAAAATCAGTGCAAACTATAAATACGGAATCGCTCACCGAAACTGCGTCAGTAATTTTTTCACCGTCTAAGAGTCGACTAGCAATTAGTTATTACTTCGGATGTTGAATAGGACAATCAAGGTTTGTGAATGCTCTTTAACATACTTGCATTTTAGACACATTGATAGTAGTATCTGGGTGCTGTGGAAAGTGTGTGAAGAGATTTATTAAGCGAATTCTAGGGCTGCATCCTGTTTCCCATGGATTGTTTTTCTACAATAAATTTTCATCACTCCTTAAAAATTGTCTTGCTCTTTGAGACTGATAGCATAAAAGCCTCGAACCCAAATCTACGTAACAATACTTTTAAGGGGTATTGAAAAGCTAAAATCTTATTTTTAGACAATTTCAGATTTTTACATTTTCAAATTGTATAGATTTTAATCTTTCTAAAAATGCCTTACTTTAACCTCTAAAGTAATTATCAGCCCTTAAAACCTTTTTTTAAATAATCGTTGAAACTGGACCACGGCCAGTTGAATGGCGAAAAATGTAAACAAAGTGCTTCGATTTTTGCTAAAAAGTTGAACGTCTGATATAAAACAAAACATTTATCTTTTATTGTAAATTGAGCCCTTTTTTTTTTTAATTTCCTAGCCGATTAGAAGCCTCACTGTATACATTAAAATCAATTTATCTCAAAATATAAATTGTGATGTTCGATTTACCTTTTCTGAGAAACTACTGTTCACAGGTATGTAAATTTTTTATGATATATTTATAATGATGGCTAATATATACTGAAATGAGCTTTTTGTAAAAAACTCAAAAATTCATTTTTTACAAATTTTTATATGAAAATGGGTCAAATTTCACTATGTTTGATAAAATATGTTACAAATTTTGAAAAAATTCAAAATTAGTTAAAAGCTCATTTCAGTATAATGAGAAAGGTATACTTTAATTGTATAAAAAATTTCAAGCATGTACATATAACAGATTTTGAGGAAAGATACATCGAAAACAGCCAATTTAACATTGTCACTATATAGAGAAGGTTTCTAACTCTCCTGAACAAATAACCTCACAAAATAATACCTTTACATTATAATGATACTAACGCTGCCAATGAATCCGTGAAGAAGTTGTGAATTAAATTGTTTCCAGATGTACGGTGCGTACCAGGAAGAAAAATAAATTGAATCGCATCGTAAATTAATTTTAATCTCCACGAATGCATTTAAGATTTTGTTGAAAAGCGAAAGTTTTGAAAGATATGCTTAAGGTTGCATAAAAAGAATTAAGAAAGAAACATTCTTATTTTAGCATTCCCTAAAATAGAAATAAGCATACTGAAAATATATGTACACACAATATGCTCGCTCAAGTTCTTTGTCAGTCCAGTAATTTATGAACGGGAAGAGCTATATTCATAAAATTGGGGTCTAAGTATAGTAAAATTGACACAGGCGCTACTCAAAAAATCTGATAACAATGCCATCTGGTGGATATATTTTGTCAGTGTTCTTATTTCAAAAACAATTACGAGATACGTGAAAAAAGTCTACAAAGTTGTTTAGTATCAGCGATTTATTACAAAAAAAAAAAACACCTTGCCCAGAAAAATGATACAAATGAAAAGCACAAAGCACACATGTGTTTAATCGCGTTGAACAACACTTTCCGGAAATGACTTCACTTTCCGCTGCAAGTAGCATTGTGTGTGTGTGTGTGTGTGTGTGTGTGTGTGTGTGTGTGTGTGTGTGTGTGTGTGTGTGTGTGTGTGTGTGTGTGTGTGTGTGTGTGTGTGTGTGTGTGTGTGTGTGTGTGTGTGTGTGTGTGTGTGTGTGTGTGTGTGTGTGTGTGTGTGTGTGTGTGTGTGTGTGTGTGTGTGTGTGTGTTTTTTTTTTTTTTTTCCCATGGCTATTTTTACTAAAAAACAGTGGTGATCAAAATTGTGAACACATTTTAAAATTGTTATGATTTTTAAGCTTGTATGCTTCTAGAAAATGTTACTTTTCACGAAGTTCAAAATCTTTTATATAATTTTAAAGAGAATTTAATTCTAAATTCAATACAAAAAACAAAATTCAAATATTTGCAACGTGAAAAATGTTATACTGCAATAACAATCGATATGCAATAGATACTGATGATAGCAGTGAGTTATCAGTTCTTAGTCTTTATTTTTAATTTCCCTACTATTACCCTCGCCCCGTCTATATATTTATTTATTTATATATTTGTATATTTATTTTATTTATGTTGGGTGGAATTTTCAATCGTTAATAAAATACATTTTAAAGCGCTGAATTGAGCTGAAATTTTATATAAAAGGATCATTTGATGACAATACAGTAATTTTATTATAATTATAAAATTAATTGATTAAAACAATTATTTAAAAGAATTCAAAATATAGCCACGTTGGCAACTTAGCGACCTCTTTGGCGACTTGTGTCAAAACTTGAAAGGTTTTTTCTCACGTTTTAAAAAGCATTCAGTTGACTGAAATTAAAAGGACAATACGATACTTTAATGATAATTAAAAAACTAATTACCACTTAATGTTGTGATTCTGTCCTATGTATATACATATTTATATTAATTGTAACTATTTAATGAAAACTAGCTAAAATAAAAATTTTCGTTGTTGATCTAAGTAGGAATTGACTTATAAAAACTATTTTTTATATTACTTGTTTATAACATCTTCACTTCGATGTTTCATCGAACTGATTGTTTTAAGCTCTTTCTTCATTATTACATGATGCCAGGAAACAATTATATCCTCAATTATTTTATTTTTATATTATATATTTTCCGTACATTTGAGGTACTCACTTAGGCACCATAATACCAATAAATCCCTTCGATGGTCAATGCTTATCTTTCTTGGATTTATTTTGATATTTCTTATTGGAATTTCATCAGTGTTTCGGGTAGTTTCCCATTTGCGCCCACATTTTCTTTTTATCACAATGATACGGAGTCTGGAAATGGTCTTAAAATTCTTGAAACACTTTATTTATCCACATCAACATCCGTAGCTGTATATCTCACAATCATAGAAGTGTGTTAATTAAGAGGGATTATTTTAGAATGCTTCCCCGCACTTATATCCATCTCTGAACAAGCAAAAGTAACAGGTATTACACGGAACGCAAAATTATAACCATCAGCTGCCACACTAAAAAGCTCACAACTGAGCAACTGATGAATTAAAACCAGTCAAACAAAAAAAATTACAATCGAGGTTTAATATGTCACACTACCTCTATGCAGAAATAGACATTTTGATGGATGTGGTTTGGAATATCATTGGTAATCACATTCCAACTTAGACAAGAAATATATATTTGTCCAATATATTAGTCCTAGGTGGCTAAAAGGGTTCTTCACATTTTTTTTATTTTTATTCTTGAGTTTCAAAACCAAATGAAACGAAAAATTAAAAAAAAAAAATTTTACCCATTTTTGTTGAAATTCTGAACAAAATAATACATATTTTCATTTAACTTTTTCGGTCTTAAAATTTTACAATAAGAAGCGTTATATTAAATAAATTATAATGTAATCATACAGAACATTTAAAATGAACTTAGTAGTTTTAAATATTTATTTTCAAAGGAAATGGGCAGGAATACATTTAAAGTAATTTTATAAATTAAAGTAAATCAATAGTTAAAGATACATCCTAATGTCATTAGTTTAATTACCTTATGGATTGCAGTACGTGTATTCGCTTAATGAAATATGATACATTCGCCTTTTGCAAATGAGATATTTTATAATTCAGCTCAGAACAAATTTCGTAAAAAATAGTTTCAAATACAAAATGCGTAGTAATTTTCCGCCTCAAAGATTTCTTCATTTTCTTTATACAATTTAATGAACGCTTAACGAACACAATATTCGCTTAAAGCTATTTTAATTTCACACTAAATTTTTCAGAAATCAATATTTTGCCTTAGTTAATAACCTTGTAGGAAATTTAAAAAAATATTCACCATTCATTTTACGAGAAAACAAACTGTAATTAATTCCAAGTAAAGGCTAGGCGGTTTTTAGGCATCCGATTGCAGTTTCATCATTATATTTCAGAAAAAGAAATTTAGGAATAATTATTTTAAGAAAAACAAGCTGGAAATCTATTTTGAAAATATATATATATTGATCCTTATATATAACCTATTTTTAAGAATAAAAGCCGCATTTGAGAAACATGATAAATAATAAATATACTAAATTCAAATGAACAACATTTCTTTTACACACATGGATAAAAAAGATTTACGGTAAACTTAATATTTTAATTGTTTTGTATTTATGTGTTTAAAATTACCTGGTTGTTATTTCTTAGAACTCATTATTATTTGGTATTTTCTACTTGTAAATATAAAACTATATTTCTTTCCATTTTCTAGACATAAGCTTACAGCACCATCAAATACATATATATATATATATATATATATATTATCTTACTTCCTCATTATTCAAGAAAATCCTTTCCGTATGGTGTGAGTGTTTCAGAATACAAAATTATTCGTCTATATAAGCTTGCAAATAAAATAGAAATATTTAACTGTAAGGGAATAAATTTCATTTCTCTTTTTATTATGATATTTTGTTTCGTTAAATTTAAACTAAATATTGTGCTTTAAATCCTTAACATTCATATTACAGATTTATTCATTTTTATTTTATTGATCACCAAAAACAGGACATTGTTTGGCTACCTGGTCAGATCATCAGGTACCGTAAAATCTGGCGTATAACGCGCCCTTTTAACAAAAAAAAATAAGATCGAAATTTAGGAGTGCACGTTATAAGGTGGGCACAAAAATAGCTTTAAAAATAAAAATAAAAAGTTATAAGCATAAAGACAATTAGACTTCTACATAGATCGAAATACTGTTTATTTTAAAGAAATGGCATACTTTATGAACCTCAAGAGTGGTAATTCTAGATGCATACTATTTTTCAAAGGTTTCTGGGATAATACCTCGAATAAAAAACATAAGAGCAGTGCATATGAACAGTTCAGGTTTCTTCGTCAAAAAGAGGATGCGCGTTATACAGTGAATATACCACAAAATTAATAAATGTAGTTTGAAAGTATAGGTGAGTGTTATACGCCGGATTTTGCGGATTTTCAATTTGCCATTGGTACCTGCTTTCACACCAACAATGAACTTAATTTTAAAAAGATATTAAAATAATGGAAAAGTTTTCTTAAATGTTTTGTTCTAAGTTTTTATTGATAACGTATCCCATTCACAGCAGGGCAACTTTTACGCTTATCCACGCTAGACACATGCCTAGGGCGCAAAAAACTGAAGGGGGGAAAAGCGAAAAAATTAAAATTACAACGAACATAACACCGCCTAGCGAGTCATGAGAGAAGCATTTCTCCCCTACTAAGAAAATGAAAAGCTTAATGCTTTGATGTTGCTATGCACTCAAAACGATATTACTATGGAAATTAATTACAATGATGCCATTAATGATTTTGAAAATGTCGAAGAAAACCTTTGTTGTACAAGTACAATGACATTGACTTAACAAAGAATAAGAATGTCTAAAAGTCGAAGATAGTAGAGTGATAAGCGTATGAAAAAGATGTTAATAAACAAGTTGAAAACAGTTTGTACAATAATGTGTACTCTATACTGTAGTTGCAAACGATTTCATTAATTTACAAAAGGCTGGGTGGGTGGTAAGTGATGCCTTAAAGCCAGGGTGGGCATTACGTCGATCGCAATCGACCGGTGGACCATTTTGGGGTGACCGCTTGAAGATTTTAGCTGTTATATACGAAAATATTCAAGATTTATTGCAGTATACAGACTATATAAGTCTTCTACTGACTATATATATAACAAAAAAAACTAACTTTAGATAAATATGTTTTATTTTTTTTTATGTATTTTGAATTGTTTCATAACAAGCGCATCATTTGCTATTATTATTATTATTATTATTATTATTATTATTATTATTATTATTATTTTGTATCTTGCGTTTTGTTTAAATGAAGTTTTAAAAGTGTTAGTTCTTTTATTTTAATTCTGTAGATAAGTATATATTCCGTATTTATTTTATTAAGCTATAAAATAAATATTGTAGACCCCTTTCCCTACCTCACCACACCTACGACATTGGGCATTGGCCACACACAAGAATTTTTCAAGGGAGGAGGGGTCAACCATCGAAAGTCTACCATTCTGGTATCGTACCCCTAATACAGAGCCAAACATATTTTTTTTATTTTGTAGACTGTCGGGAACAAAAAACAGTAAAAAAGGAATTACTGAATAAATAATCAGCATTAATTAATAAAAAAAATTATTAATAACAAATAATTAAGGTTTATGTTCTATATACATGGGACTAAAATCAAGGGAGTGAACAGACTCGTGTACCCCCCTTCTTTGTGTGCACGACTGACACTGGGTGGACCGCAACACCTTAAAAAAATTAGAAGTCGCCCGTACCCTGGAAAGGTCTGTCCACCACTGCCTTAAGGTAAAAGATGAACAAGAGTGCCCAAACCATGTCACTTTCTTTTCCTTGCGACTTCCAGTTGCCAGTCCAGAATACGGTGGGTCCATAGGTGGTGGATATAATGGAAAGATTCTACACAGATCAAAAACAAATAAAAGGAAAGCACTAAGAGAGTTAAGGGAAAATCTATCGAGAACCAAAACTGGCAGGTTAAGAAGTGAAGGAAGGGGTGCTCTGGAAATAGTGGGGGAGGAACAATTTAAAGTATCTAGGGCACCGGGAGGCTAAAAACGGCCCTGATTCGCAGCTAAAACTGTTCTTTGCTTAGTTGGTTGATTGTTAATTAAAATAGTATTTCAAAGAAACGGGAGGGCTCTCTATTGGTGAAGTACCTCTTAGTTTTGAAACACACTCAGTTGATGAGAACTACACTTGTGGGCACTTCACTGTACAAGATTCTACTCTGGGGGTGGCGCGAGTCGAGTGATATAGGTATCGGATCGTGGTTTGCCTTGTCACGAGTTCAAGCCCAGTACCACTAAATACCCGCCGTATAGAGCAGCGAAGCACGTTAAATCTGTCGAGAGCAGAAACGTCCTCCCATTGGTGTGGTGTGGTAGTTAGGAGAGGGGGTGCCAGCTCAGGTGTCGTCCACGTCACTTGACCATGGTTCAAAATTAAGTGGTCCGTCGCCCAAAGCACTTTTGTAGCTGAACAGTGCGACGTTAATATTCAATCAATCAATCAATCGATTCTACTCTAGGCCAACGAGAGGGACTTTAAACCTCTGTAGGTTTAAAGTGCATGAAATCTTTTATTCGGCAGTCTTTAATGGTTACTGTACGAGAACCAATGATTTGTTTGAAGCAATGCTACATTTTACAAAAAAAATTTGAAAATAATATTTTAGGTATTGATACAAAAATGGAAAAAAATTTTAAAACCCGAAATTTAAAACTTTAAATTTTCCCTGTTTACAAGACAAGGAGTTGAAAAAAAAGGGCTTTTTAAAAAAAAGAAAAAGAAAAAGGAATTCAAAAAAAAAAAAAAAAAAAGTAGATCATTTATATGGGGAGAAACGCGTGCTTTAATAAAAGTAGTTATACATTAAAGTTCATTTATCTCAAAATGTAAAATTTTTATGTTCGATGAACCTTTTTTTGGAAAAAATGTTACAGGTATATAAGTTTTTTACATATTTATAATGATGGCTAATATGTGCTAAAATGAGCTTTTTGTAAAAAACTCAAAAATTTATTTTTTACAAATTTTTTATGTGAAAAATGGGTCAAATTTCACTATATTTGATAAAATATTTTATAAATTATTAAAAAATTCAAAATTAGCTAACATTTTATTTTAGTATAATGAGAAAGGTGCACTTCAATTGTATGAAAAATTTCAAGCATGTACATATAACAGTCCCCTTTTTCATATAAAGAACACTTTTAGAGTTGTAACTTAATCTTTTAGTCGCCAAATCTGGAAATGGTACATGAAATTAGTCACCAAATTGTGAAATCGTTATTCCTCGTGATCCAGATCAGGACAATGGAACAGAGTTATGAAATTATTATATTGTCATCGGTCCTTGACAAGTATGCAAAATTTCGAATTAATCTGACCTTTTAAAATTGGTAAAATCGAGTTCAAAGATTCCATTACATACAAGTGAAGCTTATAAAAAAGTTAAAAGGATACTTTTTGTTTCGGTTCCCGAAGTTTATGAAATTACTGATAAGAAAAAAAGATAAAGTTGCAAGAAATACACTACTTAATAAATGCTAAGAAGTTAAGTTTTTTGGAATAATTACGAATAGACAATGAGAGTGAAGAAATGAAACTAAGTATAAATTTAGTAGGGACGATGTACATTTATTATAATGCAAAATAGTACAGATATCGCCACATCGAATAATTAAAAACTTTTTTTAAAAAAAGATGCTCCTTGGATGATTTCCAAATAACCACGAAAAATATATCTCCAGTTCAGAATAATGAAGACATGAGTACTTTAGTAAGATGCGTGTTGACCACGGACACTAATGCACATTTTGCATCTGTTCGCCATGCTCTTCATTAAACTATCGAGGAGTCTTTGGGGAATATTGTCACACTCCTCTCTTTTTTGAGCTCACACTGACGGGGAGGGTTTTTTGTGCAACACGCGCCAAACACCCTAGGTTTTTTTAAATAGGATTTAGGTAGGAAGAGTGATCAGTTCATTGAATATGGAAAATATTTTCACTTTGCAGTGTGTCTGATACCTCAACCCTTCTGTGTGACCACGCATTATCGTCCATAAACAAAAAGTCTGGACCTACAGTACCTCTAAAAATACGATCCAGAATAATCTCTCTGCAATATCGTTGCGATGCAACGCTTCTTCACTCAAAGATGTGAAGCGGTGTTCTGCCAATGTGCATGATGCCTGACCACACCATCCCGCCTGGGCCGTACCGATCACGTTCACAAACAAACTTTTGTGCATATCGAGTTCCACTCTCTTTCCACAGTAATTGGTGGCCATAATCACTTGTCTCACTGAAGCGAGACTCGTCGGAGAACATCACTCTAGACCAATTTTGATTATCCCAACCAACATGCTCCTTACACCAGCATAATCTCTCTCAACGATGGCGTGGATGAGGTGGGATGCAACGAACAGGCTTCCGTGTATGCAAACCAACTTGATTTAATCACCGTGAGATGGTTCTTGCTGAAACATGCGTACAGGTAAGCGGTTGCAAGGTTTCCAGCCAGGAGTAAAATTTCTGTTCCTTTTCCCACGAGGGCTACATAGTGATCCTCTGAAGGTGGATGTTCCTACTACGACCCCCACATGTTTGCAAAGCATTCCACCCCACAGCCTTATGCTACCTTTTAACAGTTCATTTTTTTCTATCATATTAAAAAGTAAACATATTTTTTAAAAAAATTTTATGATGAAATCAATTATATAAATTTTAATCAACAGTGAGAAATGTTATAAATATTGAACTTAAAGAATTATGCTAATTTTTTTCATTGTTTTTTTCCCTTAAAAAGTTGTTTTTTTCCCCAAGAAATAAGTAAACTAGAAAGAACAATTTACAAAAAGAAGTATTAAAATTAAAAGCATAATAAAATTTGGGGTTAAAAGCCTTTCGTTCAAAGCCATGTCTTGGGGTTTCCGCAAGTTAGAGGTGGGATTATCGGAATGATATAGAATTTTTATAATTTTAATATGACTTTTATTAAGAATTTAATTTTAATTACTTAGATATCGAACAAACTTTTTTTAATGAGAATAAACCAAAAGTACGCAGTTTTAACTAACCCAGATCGCGAAATTAGATCACTTATCAATATAAATATATTAGACCCCTCCTAATCTCGTTTCAATAATATACCGTTCAGAATATATTCTCCCCACCTTGGTTGAATACTCAATGTCCAGGCTAATCCAAATCTTTTTTCCTAGGGGAGTACAATGGTATGTACCTTTGTATAGATTGGCGAGGTGGGCGTCTTTGGGTTCTAAAAAACCCTCGATCCAACCCTTTTCTTTTTCCCGAACTGAGCTTTTTAAATTGCCATTGTTGCTCACTAAACTTTCTATCCTTTAAAGGTTATCTTATTTGCATCTATGCTTCGTTTTACTTCTTGGATTTGGGTTGGAAAAGTTTTGCCATTAATCGTGGCCTAGAGGTTATGTTAGAAGAAGAACGCGAGAGATGTCACAACTTACAGTTAATTATTCTCTTAAAATTCATTTTTTGTGTGTTAAATTTTTAAATAGGAAGACAAGCATAGTCCAACATCACAATCAGGACAAAAATATCGTGTTTCTTTTCTCACCCATTTTCCCCAAAATCGTTTCTTTTCGAACAGCACACAGAACATTGCCTTGTTGGTCTTATTTTTTTTATCTGGGGGGGTTTCCTTTAAAATGTTTTTCAGTCAATCGTAAGGGATTGGGCAAAATTCCTGGTCGTCCTTTTTCTGTTATTTACCACCCCGTGTCTTTCAATAGGGCTATCTATAATATCAAGCCTGAAATTCAAATGAGAGATAATTTTCCTCCCAGTTTCTGATATAAAACGAAATCCATCTACATTGATGTATCTAAAAGGTGGAAGAATATTTTTTGAGATATTTCTTGGCTCTCTTTTGTGTTATATTGGGTAATTTTTGAGATGCTGATCCACACACATTCTATGCACACCTCTCATGGTATTATTGTATTCCATAACTACCTGTGGTTTCCGTCTGATCTCATCCTTGTATGATTGTACTTCAACCATCACAAGGTTATGTACAGTTGATAACAGAGATACCAATTTTTTATCCCTCCATTTGATGGTGCATACTCTCCATCTTCGGTATGCACAGATTTCTCCTTTTTTAAATTTTTTTATTGCAACTCTTTTTCTTTTTCCTGTTAAGTTAAAAGGTTCCTTTCATATCTGTAGGGTAATTTAGAAATATATCTGCAAAAATTCTTGGGGGAAGTGTTAATTTTCTTTGAGGAATATCTTTTTTTTCAACGTAGCTGTAAAAGTCATCCCTCTTAGAAGGCACAAGTGAGGTAATCACCATTTAAAAAGACCTTTTTCCTTTTACATCCAGTTTAGACTTTTTTTCTAATCGTAATCCTAACTTTACTCGACTACTAGAGACATCTGTTAGAAACATAGCTCACTAAACGGGCAAAAGATACGGATAAATCAGAGGATTAGAATAGAAAAAAATGTTGCCCAAGCGCCGCTCGGGCAAATCAGGGAAGTGCCATTCCCAATTGCCCGAGCGATTTTCGGACAAAACGAAATTGTTAGTCGCGAAATAAAACTCTTTGATAACCCATTGTGCAGCAGATACAGTGGTGACACTTTGATCTGCTTCCAGTCATCCAACTGCTTTTCCACGATCGTAGTCACTCAAATGATGCCTTGCTGACATTTTGCTCTTAATTATTGCAAAAACCAAACAGAATTTCAGAGAAAAACTTTTAAAACATCCAGCACTATTTTCGTCAAACATCAAATAGATTGAATTTTTGTATGAATCATGAGCTTGTATGCACTGCATTTAATACAGATAACCAAGTCTTGGTTTACCATGTCCTCCGAACTTGAATTTGCTTTTATTGGACAGCTGTCTGAGACGCAATTTTGCATTAATCACTTGCTCCTTAGCAATTGTCAACGGTGATTTTTCATCTCACACATTTTAGAAAAAAAAATAAGAAAAAGATAGTAAATGAAAGGCAAATGGGATGCCTGTTGCGTGGTAGTGTAACAGTACAGCAATATTTTAAAGATGTTTCCCAAATTGGGGAGCGGGGACATTTCGCAAAGTCTGTGAAGTATTCCCCCGGGGTAAAATTCCCCCAAGTTATTTTCCCGGCCTAGAGGGGGAGATTGAATGAAGAACCAGGCGTTGCCATGATCTTAAAATTTCTTTTTTATGATCTTCAAACACTAACATTGATAATATTTATATTTAACTTGGGGGTCTGAGGTGAGAAAAAACACAATACGTTACCAAATAAGTCCGATCTTAACATATTTTAACTTTCCCTTCTATTCCCAATGTCGTTTATATCCCAGTTACAATGGATACAGAATTATCCCCACCTTAATCTCTTGTTTAACCCAATCTTCCCGGTTCCCAAATATTTTTTTCTCCCGGGAATTGTATCCCCTTTACTTGATCATTCTGCACGGATAGCTTCACGCTCAAGACGGCTTTTTCTCTTCCCTTTAGTTCACGCGCTTAAACTCACACAGTAATCACCTTTTCCCTAGGTCTAGCTTACGTTAAACTTTTCATTTAAAAAGGGTTTCTAATTTGCATGTTCATGTTTGTTTTTTGGAAAAAATTTTTTTTGGGAAAAAAAATTTTTTTGGGCCCTCCTAAAAATTTTTGACTGGGAAAAAAAGATTTATTTTTCTTTAGTCAACAGAGGGGTTTGCACAAGGAATAGAAGCGGGATTGGGTTCAAATGTCATCTTTGTCACTTAACTGAAGATTAAAATTACGATGTCCGTTGCCAATAGCTCTAGAGTTATTTAAAGAAGGAAATTTAATTTTAAAAATATCATATATATATATAGAGAGAGAGATAAAAACTGCGTGCGAGCGCCTCACTCATCACAAAATCTCCGGAACTATTATGCTTGCAAACTTGAAATTCAGTAAACATGTCTCTTTGGTTAAATAGAGATTCTCTTAGAACGGGATTTGTGGAAATTCATGGGGCTGAGAAACTTTAAGGGGCATTAGAGATAAAAAAAGAATTCCCATCTTTGAACTATTAGACTCACGGACTTAACATTTGGAAAGCATGTTTATTTCGTTGAGTAGAGATCGACCAAAAATGATTTTGCAAAAAATGACTCGGAGCAGTTACGGGGTCGTAAAAGGCAATTATATTTTCGTCTTAAAAATTCAAATCCTGTCCTTTTTAAAAGGGGAGCGCTATAAAAATCAATACAATCGAAAACTTTAGGCTATGATTTAGATATCAATAATAGATAGACAGACAGACAGATCATTTACGGAGTTCACTTGCGTCAAAGACACCAACTACTTCATACGTTTCCAAGTGAAGTTTAATGGAGTAAAATAGGACGAGACTAAATCCCCACATGCTTAGATCTATCATGTCCACATTGCTGGAGATATATCGAGTTGAAAAAAATCAGATGGCATCGGAAAAAATTTCCTCGAGCTCCAATATACATAAAATACATTACACTGTGCAATGCTTTTTGTGTATTCTGGAACTGTGAATTAATTGCGACACTAAGTGCCATGAAACATTTCGTTTTTCTTGTTAAATCCTATCAACCATTACATTTTCTAATGCTTTACATCAAGGGTGTAAAGTCTCAGGACGTAAACATTAAATTTTTCTTGTACTTTTATTTATGTTTATTATGTGATGCATTATTCGAAATAAACTTATGTTTCTATGAATATTGATTTTTGAAGTTATATTTCCTTTGGGGCGTTAGAGAAAAAGGGTGAGGGTAAATTTTTACAATGCGCGCGCACCCCGTCACAGATGTGACGCAAAACCGTCACGGGTGCGAAAATCCTTTGTCTAGAAATTACAGAACGGGACAAATCATTCCCGCCTTCAAAATTCTCAGAAAAATATTTCTCTTCACTTTCCTGAAGGGGACATCTGGGTTTGAACCGGAGACCTCTCGATCTGCTGCTGAATGCTCTACCACTGAGCTATACACCCGCGTCAGCGAACCTTTGCTTTGTGTTCCGTAGAAACGTATAGAAAAATGCTTTGTCTAGAAATATACAGAGAGGGACAGATTATTCCCGCCTTCAAAATCCTCAAAAAAAAATTTCTCTTCACTTCCCCGAAGAAGACTCCCGGGTTTGAATCGGGGACCACTCGATCTGCAGTCGAATGCTCTACCACTGAGCTATCCCTTCGCGTCAGTGAATCTTTGTTTTGCGTTCCGTAGGAAAGGATACGAAAATTCTTTGATTAGAAATATGCAGGGAATGGGACAGATCATTCCCCACCTTCGAATTTCTCAAAAATATTTCTCTTCCTTCCTGAAAGCGAACATCCGGGTTTGAACCGGGACCTCCTAAAAACTGGGAGTCGATCTCTACCACTGAGCTGTACCCCGCGTCAGCGAACCTTTTTTTGCGTTCCGTAGAACGGATCAAAATGCTTTTTTGAAAAGCAGAACGGACAGATCATTTCCGCCTTCGACCCCTCCCCATATTATTGGTCCTATTGTTCCCATTTCGGGGGTGTTTAAATTTTTAATCGGATTATCTCAGGTTTTGGTTCCGATTATTGAAAGGTTAGTATCTTTCAACTCTGCTCTTGGTTTCGTCCTTGGCCAGCTTGCCCCTTAAAGATTTTTAGAAGATTTTAATCTTGTTACCAAAGAAGTATAGTTTTACCTGCGTTATAGTACACACACACAAACTTTTTTTTTTCGTGGACCATTTAAGTTAAATCTTGATTGCTTGACCCAAGTTAGCCTTTGAATTTAACACCCTTGATGTAAAGCATTATAAAATGTAACGGTTTTGATAGAATTTCCATTATCAATTCCTGCATCAGAATCGTTATTCATTGGGTCAGGAAAATCAACAGTTTCCTCAACTTCAGTTGCACAGATAGGCAGTCCGTCATCAAATGTAGCAAAGTCGTTGAAATATTAAAATATCCCTTGCGTTGTGGAGTGGAATGAAGTAATAAAAGAGTTTTCTGACCTATTCAGTACTCATTCAATAGTTAAACTCATGACTCATCTGCACCTGTAAAATCTAATAAGGGTCTGCGGCCTTTTCCGTCGAAATTTGCTGCTTATAAGAAAAGTCTTTTTCTGTTCTGAATGAAAAAGATGTGCCACACTTGAGAAAAAATCCAATTCTATTTCATACAAATTAATAAAAAAACATTTTAGCTGTAGAAATAATTTGTTCATTAAGGTTTTATTATTCGTTAAATAGTGATTTTTGCCTTCATTTTAATCAGAGAAAGAGAAAATTTCGTTTATTCGCGAAATTCGTTATACAGAGGCGCGTTAAATCGCGGTCCGATTGTATCATGTTTTTCTTTTACAAGCTATATTATGCTTATGTTGTTGCAAGAGTTTTTACTGAATGACTAAATTGATTGGCGAAAAACTCCCTACAGACGAGAAAAAATACACCAAATTATTGTAAGCACAGTTAAACATGAACTTTTTTTAAAAAAAAAATATGACGACAAAACAAATTGACAAAATTAATCTTAGGAACACTCACTTTATATGAGAGATTAAGAAAGTACAGATCACACACAAACTTCGTATTCGGGGAGTATATAAAGCGGCACGAGGGCTATTAGTGACGGACCTCGTAATTGGGAACCATGGTCAAGTCAAGCACCCCTTTCCTAAATTTCACTCTAGATCAACGGGGATGTTTGAGCCTCGACAAATTTAACGTACAACCGACTTCTTTACCCGGCTGATTTTCAGGGTCACCAGATCTCAAACTCATGACACGGCAAACTAGGGTTCGGGGAAGTTAGAATCTTCATTTCATAAAGGCTACCTAGCGAAAAACTCGACGACAAATTGATGTCAAAAAGGAAATGATTTTTTCAGACAAGTTGTACATATGACAGTGGAGGATAGATTTTATCTTAAGCAAAATAAATCAAAATTAAAAGCCTTATTTTGACACAAATAGAAATTGCTTACACAGCACATATCATATTAATATATAGTTTTAAAAATAATAATGATCACATAAATTTAACTTTAATCCATCCAAAATACCTTTAAAAGAAATTTTATTTAGAAAACCTCTGTTTATTCAAGAACAATACTTCATGTTCGCATACGGTCTATCAATGCTTTCCTCTTTTAAGGTATCCGACTACGTTCGGAACCATGATTTTGCAAAAGCGTGTAAATGGATAATGTTTATGATATTTAGTGTCACGTAGATTAGAAAATCCATATAAAATTGTTTTAAGAATGGTATTACAGTAAAAAATTATATTTAAGTAAAATATTTTGACAAAAAATGAACGTAGTATGGCCAATTTTCAAAATATTCTCCTTTGGTGAAAAATGCTTCTATTATACAATAATATTTTGCATCTATATAGTTCAGGCCTCTGTACAGAGGCTCAACTAGAATTTTTGAAATATATAACTTAGAAGTGGTTTTATCCATGTTTTACGACAACAGAGGGGAGAAATTTTAAGTAAAAAACGCCGATAATTATTTCAATGGGTAGTAACTTAGAAAATAATGGGAATTCTTCAAAAATCACATAGTTGAGCCTCTGTATAGAGGTCTGAGCTATATACAGGCAAAATGTTATTATAATAGAAGCATTTTTCACAAAAGGAGAACATTTTGAAAAAAGGTTATTCTAAGTTAATTTTTAGCCGAAATATTGTATTTAAATAAATTTTTTTGCCAAAATGTCCTTAAAACAATTTTATGCATGTATTCTAATCTAAGTAAGACTAAATGTCACGAAAATTATCCATTTATGCGCTTTTTTAAAATCACGGTTCCGAACGTAGTCGGATACCTTAAACACATTACGCCCATGCTTCTCAAACTTTCAATATTTGCGATCCAATTTTCATCATAACTTTTGACGCACCCCTTTCGATACAATAACAATATATTGAATTCACATTAATAATGTACTCTTACACTAAAGCTGAAATACGGCCATAACTATATAAACTGTACAAATTATTAAGATAAGTAATAATTTTTTTATATGACAGCCCATGGGGTCACTAGTAATTATTAAACTTGTTCTTATCTTAGTATTGATAAATTAATTATCAAATACATTGCGCGGTACTGGTATATTTGTAAAAGTAAATGTGTACTACACTTTTTATTATGTCAGAATGTATTTTGCTTTGCTTTCTTTTAGTAAATTAATAATTTTCTTAAAGAATCTTTTATTTTCAACTTTTCGATATGTTCGCGTCCCCCACGTAAGATTATCACCCCTCCCCCCTTCCTCCTCCTAAAGAGACGCGCCCCACAGTTTGAGAAACGCTATATTAAACAAAGAAATGAAAGCAAGGTAACTTATATTTGTATTTAATGATAAATGGAAAGAAAAATTGTCATCGGATCGTTTTCCATTATGTTTAAAACGACATCACTTCTGATTTAAAGCACTAATGTAAAAAAAAATGATTTTCATTTCTTTTCAAATGCAACAAAATTATTTTGCGGATAGCATTGGAATACCTCAAAAGCTAATAGAATTTAATTAATTTCGCTGATTTTTTTCTCCATACTTTATCCTCCCCCAAAAAAACCTTTTGCATCATTTAAAGTTATTTTTTTATTAATAAACGTAGTACTCGTAATTGTTAATTAAACTCCATGTTATTCATTCAGTCATAAAAAAAAATCAAATTTGATTTTTTCCGATCTGACAAGAATAAAAATTCTAACTTGAAAGAATTAATGAAAGAGGGATCGATACATAGATTTTTGTCTGCCATCGAATTTCTTTTTCAATACATTAATTACAACTAATTTAAATTAATTGTGCTGTTATTCTTCGCTTTATCAAAAAACTCTAATACTTTTTAATAACAAAAAAAATATTTTTTCGACAGACATTCATTTAGATTCGTTTCGAAATTAAAGACAGAGTAAATGCTAGAGAAAAAACAGAGAACTGTAGGCTGAGATATTAGTGTGGGAGGAGTGAAGGTAAGACAATGGTTTAAAATCGAAACGTCGAACTGAGCAATGTTTATAAGCATTGCACTCACTCATTAGACTTCAGTAAAATAAATAATTAATTTAAATCAAAGGGTAAATATATAATTAAAAATCACTAAAAACTAAAACATTTACTCACTAAGAATAGATTCTGGTATTGACCACTTCCAGAGGTCACTTACGGGGTTCCGGCACTAGAATTTTCAAAAAATTATCGATTTTTACTTTTTTATATTTTTTAAAAGTTTAAATAGTTCTGTTTAGAATGATATGTGGTATGAGGAAATATGATAATTATAGAAGTATTTTTATTTGTTTTTTTAAATGAAGCTTCTCCTTGACGCGCATCAAATGAGCTCTGCTAGGAGCACCTGTGTTTCCCCTTGCATAGGTTTCTGATAAGCGCGAATCCATACGATGTTCAAGTGGAAAAAATTAGAGTGTATTCGGCTTATCCAGAAGTGTATGGGTACACGTCTTTGGGATCTTAAAAGCGAAACAGAGAAAAAAGTTAAGTGACGGGAAAAGCCAAAGTGGTCGTAACCGACAGTTTAATATAAAAAATTCAAAAATATTTTAGAATGTCTATTAGAAAAATATCAATGATCTACACCAGTGATTCCCAAAGTGGTCTATATAGACCTCCAAGGGTCTATGACGACTTCCAAAGGGTCCACGATAGCCAAAAATTAATTTGGGGGTCCGTGAGGTTTAAGTGGGGTCTGTGATAGGGGTTCTCATTAAACTAGATCGTGACTTTAATTTTAAAAGAAAAATTAATCAAGTGGAAACCAAATTTTACCTATTTAACAGATTTATTTACTAAATTTAATGAAGTTAATTTGCATTTACAAGGTGACAGCATAAATTTTATTAAAACAAGAACCCTTTCAACTTTTCTGAGTTATGCAAAAGAAGTATAATACTGGAGGTACCGAATTTTCTAAATTTGTCACAGACAATCTGTCAGAATGTTTTAACCTACGTTCAACACTTAAATGCCTTTAATTTAGAATCTGAAACCAGGTTTGAAAATGCTTTGACCATGGCAATACCACAAAAGTCAATGAATTCATATGGTCATATTGAAAAAATTGTCGCATTACAATAGGAACTAATCGTATAATAAGCATTAACGAAAATCTTAAAGTTTAGAAACGGATGTCAGCAATTTTTGCTTTAAAAAGTCAAACCTGTTATTTGTCCCGACTTATGGAATAAGAGGAAGTTTTTCATTGCTTTTTCTAGTGTGAAGGAGTTTTAGCACAGTTGCCTATCTTCAAAACAAAACAAAACAAAAAGAAAGGAAGAAAAAACTTTGACACTACTATCAGGTTAAACCAAACAAGATTGATACCAAATGTTGAAAATTTGATATTGTACTGCAAGAGATTCATCCCTCCCATTAAAATCATTTGTGTTTGTTGTTTAGTTATTATATTTAACAGTTTTATTCACATTAATTAACTTTTAATTTAATTAATTAACATGTGCTTTTTAAATTTTAAACACTATGCTTCATTTCAGTTAGAAATTTAATTATTAAGAGTAGGAGTAGTAGTACCAGCTGTTACAACAACATTTAAGTTGATAAATTTGCAAAAATTCAATATTAATTAAGCAGGGGTCTACCCCAAACCGAAAAGCATGGCAAGGGGTCTATGAGACACAAAAGTTTGGGAACTTCTGATCTACACAGAAAGAAAACTGCTGTTTGGGCTGTTTATTTTCACCTTCTGTCTTCAAACGAGAGCCCTCAACATGGACTGTGTCCTTCGGTTATAGATGCCTGGTGCAAGTTTCAAAAGATAGAAGCTGAATGTAACGAAAGACACTATGTCATAAACACATACACACGTGACGTATACCATAATGAATAAAATGAAGCAATATTTTAGAGATCTAGGTGATCCTATGTTATCAAGAAAATGTTTACATGGAAAGACCCAGAATTCAAATGAGTCAATTGATAACACCATATGGTCAGTGATTCCAAGATCTACATTTGTGGAGTTAAAAACTCTAAAATTAGGTATAAATATGGCTTTTGCAAGTTCAGTATGAGTCATGTAGCAAAATAAATGATCGTAAAAAATTGTGATCTTGAACCAAGTAATAAATGTGCGCAGTAGCGCACACAGGAATATTTCAAAGGGGGTCCGGGGTCGAAAGTTCACCATTCTTGTATCATGCTCCTTTTGATTTTGCCGATTTTCGGGAACAAAACACAGTAAAAAACTAATTATATAAGAAATAATTAGCTGTATACTTAGAGATATAATCAATCGAAAAATAAATCGAGGGCTTTGGGGGAGGGGGTCCGGACACCAGGACCCTCCCCTTGTGTGCGCCACTGAATGTGCGTCATGTTTCAAAAAACTAGATATACGTAGGATTCGTGCAACACAACGAAAGCATCTTGAGATCCCAAAAAAAAGGCAAAATTGTTAAAAATAAAGAAAATATAAAAGAAGAGTCTCTTGTGCTAGCAGAGAGTTAAAAAAATTCATTATATACTTCTGGAAAGTATTAAAAAAAGTAAATGTTAAAAAAATTACAAATTTACACTTTAAAGCCTGTTTCCTCAAAATGGAATATTTTTCACTTTTTGTGTGTGTACCTTTTTTCTCATAACTTACTTATTATATGAACCTCGAATTTTCAGTGAGAGAAGACTTTTAACATGTTTACACATTTTAATGGAGGGAATTAGATATATCTAGCAAACTTTTATAGATATGACTTTCTTAAACTAAATTTTGAAGAAAAAAAATTGGACAATTTTTTAAAAATTCATAATTAATTTAATTTTGAACAAAAAGACAAAGCCCTCCATTAAAGTGTTACTAATAGAACACATAACTTACTGTAAAAATTGTATTCATGCGAAGTATGCAGTTTCTGAGAAAAAGGTACATTAACATACCCTATTTAACATGGGATAATGTGGACGTGCCGGACCTCCTTAACCACAATTAATAACGCCTTAAGAGGAGTTGGAAACCTCTCTCTCTCTCTATAGTGACAATGTTAGATTGACCGTTTTCGATGTACCTTTTCTCAAAATCTGTTATATGTATATGCTCGAAATTTTTCAAACATTTAAAATACACCTTTCTCATTATACTGAAATGAATGATTAGCTAATTTTGAATTATTTGATAGTTTATAAAATATTTTATCTAACATAATGAAATTTGATCCATTTTCACACAAAAAATTTTGTAAAACATGGATTTTTGAGTTTTTTACAAAAAAAGTTCATTTCAGTATATATTAGCTATCATTATAAATATATCATAAAAAATTTACAAGCCCGTGAACAGTCGTTTCTCAGAAAAGGTACATCGAACACCAAAATTTACATTTTGATATAAATTGATTTTATTATATACAGCGAAGCCTCTAATAGGCTAGCAAATAAAAAAAATAAGAGGCTCAATTTACAATAAAAGATAAATTTTTTGGTTTACATCAGGCATTCAACTTTTAAGCAAAAACGAAGTACTTTATTTACATTTTTTGCTATTCAAATGGGCATGGCTCAGTTTCAACGATTATTTAAAAATAGCCTTTAAGGGCTTCTTACTACCCTAGAGGTTAACGTAAGGTATTCTTAGAAACATTAAAATGTGTACAATTTGAAAATGTAAAAATCTCAAATTGTCAAAAAAATAAGATTTTAGCTTTCCAACACCCCTTAAAATTCTAAAACGGTCAAAAGCCGAGGTTGGAACTTAAAATGGCACTTCTCTTCCGTATCGATAATTCTACAAAATAATTGAAGTTAAAAGTAGCAATTAGGATAAATAGCGTATAGTCTGCTTCACTTAATATTCTTATGAATATAGAAATGGCACGTATAGAGGGGTCATAAAAGATGAGTAAAACCTTATAGAAGTGTTAATATACATTCATAGAAACATCTTTTATCATAGAATACATTGTCGAAAATAAAATGCAAATGTACAAGAGAATGCTAAAGGTCATAACACAAAAAACGATTACGTTACCAAAGCAATTAATGACATGTGATTGCTCAGTTGTTCAAAACTATGGCGTGCAGTGACAATGTGCACGCGGTACAACATCAAAGAAAGGATTGGCGAAATTTGTTAAAAACAGCAGGGATATCGCGCACCTTCCTTGAAGGGTCCAGAGGCCAAAAGTCTGCAATGAGTTCTGCAGATTCAATGGGGATCTCATCAGTGGCGTAACGTACACCCCGCAACCCTTGACTTGCGGGGTGACTCAGAATTCTAGAGGGCTCAAAACCTGACTGACGCCAAGTACACAATCCTTTTTAAGATCCGACTTGAAGCCGAAGACCTGACT